>CATIWR010327497.1:0-14552 GCA_949677035.1 Omphalea diandra | reverse complement strand
TATAAAAAATAATTTTAGAACTTTTTTCTTGTTAACATTATATTTATCATTATATAAATTTTAATTTCATATAAAATCAATTAAATTATAAAATAATTATTTTTTATCATTCTACAATATAATTATATATTCAAATATTTTATTTAATAAAGGGTAAAATTGGAAATGTATTAAATATTATTTTCCTTTCCTTCCATATTTGGTTATCCAAACAAGGGAAAATAAATGTTATTTTCCTTCCCCTCTATTTTATCCAAACATGAGGAAGGAAAATAAGGAGGGAAAATAAAATTTATTTTCCTTCCTTATTTTCTTTCCTCCCTATGGATTTTTGCCAAACACAGTGTAAAAGAAAATATTCACCTATCATCATCATAAGAGATCACTAAACTGAATGCTGGTAATATTTGGATTGTGCTTATGGAATGAGGATGCCATGTAACCATGGTCTACTTCAAGAATGATAAAGGCACAATGTTTTAAGCGCACCACGTGCTTCAAATTAAACTTTTCTATGTTCTAGTATTTGTCTTTTGATTATAATAAGTTTAGATTAAATGCAACAAGTTGATATAAGGGGTACACATGTACGATCTTTCAGGAAGAGCATAATCAGATGTTAATGTCAGAAGGATAATGAAATGCTAAGTCTTGGATACTTCTATTGTCCCAATAAAAAAAATGATAATAATAATAATAAGAAATTTAGATTATAGGGATAAAGCTGTCAATTGTGCAAATTTAGGTTCTTTAGTGGTTATAATTATTAAGCAAATTAATTAGATTTATCACTTTATTTTCCATACTTACCAAACAACATTATAGCTTGTATTAACACTTCAAATTCAGAACTTAAGTTTTAATTTACCAAGTACCACCTAAATGTAATGATTTCAACTCTTAGTTGATCCACCAAAACAAAATATTTTTAGGTTGGTGCTAATTAAATCATGAATCATTTTCTTTTCTCATCACCAGTGATTGTCTTATTTCCTTTTATTTTTAATTCACTTCTCTCAGACATATTGGATTGTTAAGCATTTGAAATTTTTATGTGAATTCATCTGCTCAATTTTCCAATTACCAACTTATGTCTTTGTAGGATTAATTCTATGCAAGAAGTGTGGAGGTTCTGGATATTCCAGACGCCTGTGAGGTTGAGTTTAGCTTTGAATCAATCACATTTTTTTGACCTGTAAGACAAATTTACTGTAGCTTCAATTCTTACCTAGATCTTGTTTTCTTTTCCTTTTTCATATTTTGTAAATTATTTTTGTTCTCATCTATCCAACTTATTGTGAAAATATAATGAAGTGAATGGCTGAAATATACCTACGCCAATGCAATATTTGTTTTAATTTAACATCATTTCAGTTTTTAAAGCCATCTCAATCTGGCCTGATAAATCTCAAAGAAAAGAAGGTTATTGAGTTTCTTTCTTTAGTCTTTTGTTCTTTTTCTTATTCTTAGTAGAAAAACATTCTTGCAATAGTGATTACTTTGGCACTGTGGGAAATATCAATTATTGTGTTGTCTACTACAGACAACCCTTTGTAGAAGAAACTCACAGTGAAATATATAGTTTAGTTGTCAAACATTAGTGTAAATAATCTACCTGATGTAATAATATCAACAGCAAAACACAACACTCAAAAACTAGTCTTCAACTTGATTTAATTAACAATCATTCAAAATAAAATTGACTAATGTTGTTTATGTAGGCAATGAAATATATAACCCTAATAATAAAGTTAAATATGTAAAATGCCCGTACTAACTAAATATACTATTTTCTATATTTCTTCCTAAAATGTGTAGACCTAGATTTTTAGTATCATACCACCTTGGATGAAAAGAACTCGACTCTGGAAAGTTGAACTATAAATAAGAATCCAAGAGTAGAATCCAAAGTTTGAAACTCTATCTCAGAAATCCATGTAGCATTAGAATCAGGGTGACCAAGCCACTTAACAAGAAATCTACAAAGACCACCTTGAGAACAAGTAACAAACTCATCATCCAATGCAATGCCTGTTGCATATTGTTATTGCAGAAGAGATGGAGCTTTGCGCACATGATAACTTGCAGAATCACTAAAAGGCAACATATGAGGTTCAAAAGTGCGTCGATAAGGTGATAAATCCTCTACATTGAAAACATGACTAAGATTCATATGATTAGGCAAATCTAGCAAATATCAATTAGATCCAAACATAGTTACTTGGAACGTGGTACGTTCCAGGTAGTAGTACGTAAAAAGGAACGTGGTGCGCTAGCTTTTCTTTTTTTTTTTTTCTCCTGCTATGTGAGGGGTAGGCTTAGTTAGTATGCTAATATGGAACGTGGTGCGTGAACCATACTTATTCAGGTCATTAGTATTAGATTTTACTTCAAAAATAATTTTATACCTCGTTAAGCCTATAACGTTAACATTGATTGAGAGACATTTCATTTGCTTTCGTTTAGGAAATAGAGTTTTAGCTAATTTCAATTTTTTGTTTTTATCAAAAAGCTATTAATTATAGAATATAGATAAGTGACAATTAAGATTGTATGCACTATAAAGGGGAGACTCTTTTAATTTCCAATAAAAGAGAAAAAAATTAAGTCTTTTAAAGGGAGAGTTTCTTTATTTAAGAAAGCCTAGTCCAATGAAACTTCAAAATAAGTGTCTAACCCAACATAAAACCCTAGATCTACATTCCTTTTTTCTTTCATGTCTTCTTCTTTTTTTTTTTTTTTTTTTTCTCTTCTTCCTTTGTGTAGTAGCAAACTAAACTATTATTTGAAGTTCCAATATGCATTTCAGGGCATTCCTGGAGCTATAGAGAACCACGAATTGGGACGCAGATCCCAAACACTGTACCATGGTGGTAGGAGTGAATTAGATAACTATGGATCCAAGTTTTTAATAGTGGAGATTTTGAGATAACTCTTAGAATGAATACAAACCATGACATAATCACTTGTATTAAATTCTTTATTTTTACAATGCCCATTAGTATTAAGTTTATATTTTTATTACTCAGTGAAATCTTTCACCTAATCTCAACATGCAAATCATGGATGTGTTGTGCAAAAGATTCGACAAGTTGTGATATACGAATATCAGGAGGAAGAGAGACTAGATCAATTTGGGTACGAGGAAAATAGCCATTAACTATCTCAAAAGGGCTTTTACCTATAGAATGATTGACAAAAATATTATAGGCAAACTTAGCAATAGAAAGAATCAAATCTTGATTAACTTTTCTTTCCCCCATAAGGCACCTAGGCAAGTTAACCAAACTTCTATTAATAACTTCAGTTTGACTATCTATTTGTGGATGAAAAACAGAAGAAAATTTCAAAATGGTGCTAAATAATTTCCACATTGTCTTCCAAAAACAACTAACAAACCTCACATCCCTATTAGACGCAATGAAAGAAGGTAAATTGTGCAACTTCGCAACTTCCATAAAAAAACAAAGCTGCTACATGTGAAGTATCTGTTGTTTTACTCCATGGAATAAAATGTGTTATTTTAGAGAATCATCCACCATAACTGAAATAGATTCATGTCCTTGGGTTGTTTTTGGCAATCCAGGGACAAAATCTGTACTTAAATCTTTCCAATGGGCATGTGGAATATAAAGAGGAGTGTATAGACCAGTGTTATGTTTCTTAGTTTTAGTTATGTTTCTTTGTTTTAGTCTATTGACAAGTGCAACATTGTATCCCTAGCAACATCCCTTTTCAAAGATGTCCGATAAAATCTATCATCAACAAGAGCAATAGTCTTATCTTTTTTAAAATGATCAATTAATCCACTTGCATGCGTTCCCTATACTAAGAATTCTTTAAGTGAGTACGAGGAATGCATAACTTAGTTTCCCTAACCAAATAACCATCATGAATAACAAAATCAAAATAATCATGATGATTATTATTACTTCCTAAAAAAATTACACCAAAGTCAAGACAACTTGAATACCTCACTTTTCATTCTATCTAATCTTATAATTTGTGCACTCATAACATGAATGAGAGCATCAGCTGTTTTATTCTCAACACTAGTATAATGTTTAAAAACAAAAAGTATTCATTAAGAAATTTAATCCACACTTATAGGATTTAACTTCTTTTGAGAGTTCAAATATCTCAATGCTTGCTGGTCAAAGAATAAAACAAACTCTTGTGGCAACAAATAATATCGCTAATGCTAGAGGGACTAAACTGTAGCATAAAACTCCTTATCATAGATAGAGTATTTCTATTTAGCTTCATCAAGCTTTTGACTAAAGAATGCTGTTTGATAACCTTTTCCACCTAAGACACCTTCTATACCCACTTCAGATGCATCACAAGCCACTTCAGAGGTCTTATTAAAATTTGGATGACTCAAAATAGATGCCTCAATTTAGTTTTGCTTGATTTTATTAAAAAGCTCTGACAGCTGTTTTAGTCTAGTTAAACTCTTCTTTCTTTAGACAAGCAGTTATAGGAGCCATAGTTATGCTAAATCCCTTGATAAATCTCCTATGGAAAGTAGCTAATCCATAGAAACTATGCACTTTAGAAATAGAATGAGGGGTAGGCCACTCTCTAATAACTCTTAACCTTTTCAGAATCAGTAGCTATACCTTGTGCATAGACAACAAAACCCCTGAAAGCACTTTAGATTGCAAGAAAGAAAAGAACACTTCTTAAGGTTAACATGTCATAGTGCTGGACATGTGTTGCTTCATTTGTGCTTCTCTCAAATCCTTGTTAAATTAGATGAAAGTCAATCCTATTGTACCAAGCTCTTGGTGCCTGCTTCAGCCCATAAAGGGCTTTAGTCAACTTGTACACCATGTCCTCATTTCCCTCTACCACAAATCCTTAAGGTTGATGCACGTAAATTTCTTCTTTTAGATGCCCATTCAGGAAAGCAAATTTAACATCTAGATGGTAGAATTCCCATCCCATTTGAGCTGCAATTGCTAACAGCATTTTAATGGTGTCATGTCCAACTTCTAGATCAAAGGTGTCTCCAAAGTCCACACTAGGGATTTGAGCAAAGCCCTAAACCGCAAGAGATTAAGAAGCAGCTAAAAACTCTTTATATGTATTGTTACTTTGCCCAAGAAAGATAGAAATCAAGTTGTTGATCAAAAGATTGAACCTTAAGGAAACAAGTCCTTAAAACCTCAATCTTGAAGACGCCAAAAGTTTGATTACTCCCTTGATAAGTCTAATTTTTTATTCCACCAAAAACATAAGAAAGCAAAACATATAACTTGTCAAAACTCAATAATATTGATCAAAGATTAATTCATTTCGTAATACAATGCTATGCCTTATATAGAGCCTTACAAAGAGAAGATTTCTATATAGTAAAGGTTTAAAATTTCTAAATAAAATTATATTTAAGTAGAAAACATATTTTAGAGAAGAATCTTAGCTAAATAGGAAAGAAACAACTCAAAATTCAGTTAACAAAATAATAAAACAGCTTGCTCTTGAAACACATGGCCTCGACGCACAGTCGTGCGTTGCTGCGATCCTTACTTAGCAAATGCGATGCTTCGATGCACGGCCGTGTCATGAAGCCGTGCCCTTACCGGCCTTAATACTCGAAAGCGTCCTCTTGATGCACAACCGTGTGCTTTGGATTCTGTTTGTCCAATCGACGCACGGTCATGCGTTATGCCTATGCGTGACTCTTCTTCCTTCAAACAAGCTTCTTTTGACTTATAGTTTTCTTCTTGAGGTTCCTCCTATGCAATTAAGGTACAAATGACTTGATTTTAACTTAAAGAAGATCTTCTAATTTCCTTTTGCAGTTTCATGATCAATTCTTGCAAAGTTTCTTTCATTTTTTTAGTCTTTGCCCTAGTCATTGGAGCTCTAATCCCTTGTAATGGATTTTGGGGAACCTTGGTAGTACTTTGATCTCCATCAACAAGTCTTTCTTTGGACTTGTGAATTGAGTCATCAGGATTCAACTTGGTTCTGAAAGCCCAATTCACTCCAATTGCTTGCTTCGAATCAGGTCTGCTTGAAAACTACCATATTCAATTCTTTTCAACCATGTAAATCTCATCTTTCATTGCCTTTAACCATTCTGGAGTCTTTGCAGCTTCAGAGTTATTTGAAGGCTCATTACAAGCCACATTACAATGCTCATACATTTCAGATAAGGCTCCAGTTCTCAGTGGCAAATCATCTGTAGTTGCCTTAACATTGAACTAATTGTTCCTGTTTTCCTCATCATTGAGATCTTGGGCTGGAGATGGAGCACCAATTTCGTCAATGGTAGGTAAATCATAAAAAAAAACAATTTCCTCCTTACTCCAATCCCAATATGCATTCTCATTGAAATCTACATCTCTCCCAACGAGAACTTTCTGCAGCATACGCATTTGCCTTTTTATCCAGCTTACTTCTCTGAACTGCTGGAACATGTAACAAATTGAACCAAAAACATTCAAATGCAAAAGAGATGGCTTATGATCATGCTTCAACTAGAGTTTTGCTTTCAATTGCCTTTGTAGGCAATCTATTCAGCAGGTAAATAGCAGTATTAACTGCTTCTGCTCAGAACAAGTTGGCATTTTTTTTCAAATAGCAAGCATGTTGACATCTCCGTGACTGTCTAATTTTTTCTCTTTGAAACATCATTTTGCTAAGGTGAGTAGGGAACCAGTAAGCTGATGAAGAATGCAAGCATCTTTGCAGGAGCTGAATTGAGAAGAGGTGTACTCACCTCCACGTTCTCAAAACTTTGAACTTGCAGCTACTTTGAGTTTCAACAAGGCTTTTGAAATTTTTGAAGGCAACAAACACTTCTAACTTAGATTTCAGAAAGTAAACCCATGTCATTCTACTAGAACAATGCAAAGTACAAGCTTTTATTCAATGAGGCAGTCATCATTGGTCCACAAATGTCAGAGTGAACCAGCTCTAACTTTTGAGACGCTCTCTTAGAACACTTGCAGGAAATGGCTTTCTGTGCAACTTTCCATACTCAACTTTCACACGCTTGATCACTGAAACTGATTTCAGGCACATTCAGCACCATGCCAATGGGCTGCAGATTTCTTAAGGCCTTAAAATCAATGTTTTTAAAATCAGACTGGTTCGACCGGTTCACATATATTATAAAATATATATTTTAACATGAAAAATAGCAGAAAATTATAAAAAATTATACAAAATCAAAAAATTTCAGGAAAAATAATAGAAATGATAACAAAACATAAACGTATTATTCATCATCCTATATTAATTTTTAAGAACAATAACAAAAAAATATAATTAATGTGAATTGAAAAGCTCATAAAATCCAATTTTACCAACAAGCATGCCCATACATACATTGCAATATTATTATCACATACATAATGATCCATCTCTATTCCCTAGACACTCAACAATAAGCATGTCCATACATACATTGCAATATTATCATCATATGCATAATGATCCATCCCTATTCTCTAAACACACTTACAGATGGATACATACATGGACTATATGCTCATGCTCAATCTGATGAGACTGGATGTATATTTTACCATGGCGAAAATCTCAACAGACAGGATAGTCAATAAGTCTTTTATGTTTGAATGACTCTGTCGTAGAATGAGGTAGGAGCTATAGTCAGTCATCGCTTTGAATCTTTAAAAAATAATTAACTATAGCACAGGAAAAGGAAATTTCAAACAGGAAATCCATTAGATATCTAATGGATAACTAATGACTTTTCATTGTGAATTCTAGCACAGCAACTATAAACACAAGTCAGAGGTAAAAAAAAAAATCTATCATAATAGAGCAAATATGGCCATCTAGCATCTGCAATCCATAAATTCAAAAAACAAACCTCATATTCTTGTTTAAATCTTATATCTGAAGAGAAGCTTTATAGATCTATTAATGAATGGTGATTGGTGCTGATGGATGGTGATGAAGGGGAACCTTCGTTTCAGAGAAGAAAAAGCTGCGTTTTGATTTGAGTTTGTTGAAGAAGGGGAGAAAACTCGGGCACCTCTTTATTCCAAAGCTTAAATGACATAGTTTTTATAAAATCGGGTCTATCTGGTTTGAATAGTTACCGGTTCAACTGGTTTTGTCCGGTTTTTTTCAGTTTGATGACCATTCGATTAGTAGAGTGATTTTGGATCAGATAGCTGACTGGTTCCCTATTTTACTGGTTTGACCTACCAGTCCGGTCCGGTTTTCAAAACCATGCTTAAAATTGAAGTGACCAAGCCTCTTATGCCATTTTACACTCGTGAATTTTGACATTAAATACATGATTATTATTGAATCAAGTTTCAAATAAAAACTGTTATCCACTATTTGTACCCTTACAATTTTGTTTCCAAGTGGATCAACTATGTGGCAAACATCACTTTAAATGAGATACAATAACCACTTTTCAACATTTTAGCAACACTAAAGAACACATCAGATATTTTTCGTACCTCTCTTGGTGTTGAAATTTATGGAACCTCTGCCTTTAGCTTGGACCAGATCACCATTTCTAATCTTGACTCTAGGTTGAATTGACTTGTCAAGAAAGTTGAAGATAGATCGTTTTCCATTGACAACTCAGCAACATTCTCATATTCAAGAAATACACATAAAGATACATGAATAATGTTTCATATATAATAAATAATACACCACCAGAAATCCACCTCTCTTTAAGCTTCGTTATTTCTTCCACTTCTTAAGCCCTAAATGCTTCATGTCTTTCCTTATTAGTAGTATTAGCACCCATAAACATGGATAACACCAATACTCCTTATGAGGTTAATGAATGTAGAGGAGTTTTTCACGTATATAGTGATGGTTCCATATGGTGTTCTACTGAACCGTGTTTCAAGGTTCCTGTCCATGATGATGGCTCTATTCTATGGAAAAATGTCGTTAATCCTAGTCATAATCTTCACCTCCACCTTTATAAGCCAGCCACTTCCTTTCTCTCAACCAAGCTGCCAATCTTTTATTACATGCATGGTGGTGGCTTTTGCATTGGCTCCCGAACTTGGCCTGACTATCAAAACTATTGTTTCAAGCTTGCTTTGGTTTTTCAGGCTATGATCATTTCACCAGACTACTACTTGGCTCTTGAAAATCGCCTCCATGCTACCATCGAGGATGCTTCGAGCTCAAGCATTGTCTAAGAAGCCAGATACATGGCTGATTATGGCTGCTGATTTTAACAGGATGTTCGTTTCTGGTGACTCAGCTGGTGGTGATATTGCTCATAGTTTGGCTGTTACGCTGGGGCTTGTTCTTTAGAGCTGTCTCGTGTTTGGGTGAGAGGTTATTTACTTTTAGCGCCTTTTTTTTGGTGGGAAAGTATGGGCCATCTCTGAATTTGAACGGCAAAAAGATGCATTCCTGAATTGGGAGCTCATTGATAGACTTCTACGTAGGCAGTCTTGGACTTCAATTCGAACCTTTTTTTTTTTTTCCTCTCTCTCTTTCTCTCTCTCTCTCTCTCTCTCTTAAGATTGAAAAGGATTTAACTACTAATGTCCAACATTGCTAGAAAAATGCAGAAAAAGCATTTGACTATGGACTATTGGCTTTCTAATTTATATTTAAGATGATAATTACCTAAATGATGTAGCTTGTATTGGATTGCAAACTGGTCACAAGTTTCTATTAATATGAGTAGGTTTTGGAGATTATCTATTCCCATCGGGGATACAACTGATCACCCCCTAGCGAACCCATTTGGACCACTCAACAAGTATCTTGAATCAGTTGATATTCTAGTAGTGATGGGGCTTGGTGTGGGGAGGGAAATGATCTACTGAAAAGATCGTGCTGAGGATCATACAGAGAGACTGAAAGGTTGGGGAAAGAACCCATTTGGACCACTCAAGAAGTATCTTGAATCAGTTGATATTCTAGTAGTGATGGGGGTTGGTGTGGGGAGGGAAATGATCTACTGAAAAGATCGTGCTGAGGATCATACGGAGAGACTGAAAGGTTGGGGAAAGAACATTGAACGTGTTTAAGTTCGAAGATAGCATGGATTTTCAACAACTGACCCGAACTCTGAAGCAGTAAACAAGTTGATGCTACTTTATCAAAAGTTTCGTTTCTGAAAATTCTGGCTAAAGATTGTATTTGTGAATTCATATAGTCTCCTAGCTGCATTGAATAAGTTATTTCACCGTAAAATCTAATACATGGTTGAGTCTAATCCATACTCATACCTTAGTAGAATTATGTGCTGAGTCACCATATGATCAAATTAGCTATAAAACAAGACTCAATATATACAATTAATTTTATTTTGATATAAGAACGAATTTTAGATAATAACATGTCATTTATCAAGTCATTGCATTAAACAATTATATATATATATATATATATATATATATGGTACAAGTTTTAAGCGTTTTTGAGTATTCTACGTCTCTAATTGAGATCATTCTTGTTTGCCTTAAAGCTTCTCCAGTTTAAAGCACAACCAGAGAGCTCTAAAAGCCAAGCTTCGTGCATAGTGGATGCACCTCGAAAGCAAACTCTTGAAGACCATCATCACGCAAAGATCTCTACATAGATAAAATGGGACTTTTAATTAAAACGTTAAAATTGTCAAATTTTCGGCAAATATATACTTTTGGGGTTTCTTTGTGCACTGAATGTTGGCTATTGGCCAATTACCCGCCTTTCTCTCGCCAAAGTAGTACGCTTTTTTGGTTTCTTTTTCTGGTGTTAAAACATTGGAAATTACAAATTTGTCTCATTATTTTTCAGCTTCAATTAAAAAAGAATTAGTAATCCGTCATATTATGTGAGAAAATAGGAAAACAAACAATCATAAAATGTTTCCTAAGGCATTGCATCAGTTTTTTTTTTTTTTTTTTTTTGAGAGAAAAGGTTAACGAGAGTAATAAAAAGATGAAATGAAATGTAAATAAAATTAATTAAATTTAATTTGTTTGAGAGTTTTTTTAAAGAGAACTACTGAAAATCTTTCCGTTCATCCTTTACCTCTTATTTGAGCATTTAAAAATAAATGGATATAAATTTTTAACTTTCTTTAATGAAAGTTAAAAGTTTATATTCATTTACTTTCATTTATGTCATAAAAAACCTCACAAACGAGGTTAATTGGCTCACATCATTTATATTCCATTCTTTAACTTTCTCTCACCCACTCCCATGAAAATCTTAGGGTTTTTCTTCTTCGCTTGAAATAAAAAAATAAAGATATTTTAACACTTTTTTGTTTTTCAATGAATTATCCGAGTATGCATTTTTTTAAAAGAATAGAATGAATGATCAAAGATAAAATCACAATTTTTAAGAAAATGTTGTGTTACTATTTTATTATAAAAGAAAAAAAAAAGTTAAGATGTTTTAGAATGTTATGATAAAAGATATATTCTAAATATTTATTTTGAATGTATCATATTGATGTGCTCTAGATATTTATTTTGGATGCATCAAATTGATATAAGAAATTACATTCTTAAAAATATTCCACGTTTATTGTTAATATAAAAAAGGATAAACAAATCCAAGACTATAATAGTTTGTTTCGTATATGAAATTGCTTAATTAAGTTATAATATTACTAAATAACATTATATTTGGCATGTATGATATAGGTTGAGTTTAATAATTTCAAAGACTTAGCTAATCCATTAGATCAATTTTATTTAAAATCTAGCCTCCATGTCTTTAATAATCCATCTTTAGTGAAATTATCAATCTCATAATTTATAAAATTTTAATTCTTAAAGTAATCTTAATTTTTACTTCATTTTCAAAAATGACCTTAAATTTTTAGTTTATTTTGTCAATTGTTTGTATCGATATTATCATTCATCTACAATAAAAATAAAATTATATGGTAATAAAAATTGTGATTCAAAATGAAATTATGAGAATTTTTTGAGATAACGAAAAAAACTAGGAAAACACAATTTGTATATATAGGCCAAGGGTGTTCAGATAGTTTGATTATTTTAATAATTTATCTTTTTGGCCAAACTATCCTACCAAACATAGGATTATAAAAATAGAATTGGCTAATACTATATAAATTAAAATGGTTGTGCCAAATAAAGTTTAGTATAAGCATTTCTATGGATTATCTAAGCCTTAGATTAAGAGTAATCCTAAATATTACGAATCTAAAAATCAAATGGATTATAAATATTGATAAATGTGGCGAAATTTTGACCTGATTTGAAAGCTCAACTCGCACCCATCTAGAACAAACCCAAAATGATTCATAAATTTTGAGATGAGTCGAATCCATGTTAACCTGACTAATCATATCAAAGTTGACCCAAATGAGTCAATTCATGACTTGACCCAATTGCTCAATGATAATATAAAAATGAAAATTTTTTTTACTAAATATATATAAGGTAGAATAATTAAAGTAAAAAAACTATTTTTATACTACTTAATTAAATTAATATTTTGATACAAACAAAGTTGGAGTGATCCTTACCTGTATGCTTAAATTACATAAGTCTCAAGTCTTTTCAAGAATCAAGAACAAGTTTAGTCTTTAAATCCCAACTAGACCTCTTGAAGACATGTTTCTAGCAACCTAAGTTATAAATGTTTAAAATGTGACAATTTAAACCCTAAATTCACTAAACAATTCAAGATTATAATTAACAAGTTCATGAAATTATGTAGTTTCTCAGAAGAAACTATGCTTAATTCGATTATAACAAGGCTTGGCCAAATCTGACAAACCTAAAGTACTAAGGATAAACAATCTTAATGAAATATGGAAAACTAAAAGGACTAATGTGATTGGCCAATATAGGTTCAACCAAACTTACTTCTAGCCTTTAAACACCTTAATTTAATTTACTTACAAAAGTAAAAGAGCTAACAAAGAGTTCTAAAAATAATTGCTAAGGTATTTGACTAATGAGAGAATAATCCTTAAGCCGATAGAAAGACAATGTCAACTAAGCAAATCTTGCAATATCTTTGACTTTTAGGCTTGTGGGCTTTGTCTTTTCATTCAAACTCATTTTGGGTATGCTTATCCATGCTTTGGCCGAATGGTGTAGAAAGAATTGAGCCTCCGTCATCTTTTCTTGTTGGGCTCCATTGAATCACATTTAAAACTTCACCCATCTTTAGGTCTTTTTAGGCTAGTCCGTTTGTAATTGCTTGTTGTATGAATGCTCCAATTGTCTCATTAAACTTCTTAAGCCTTCTTCTTGTGATTGGACCTTGAAATTGAAGTGAATCCTTTGTAAGCTTGCCTTAGTTGTTTGCATCATTCCCTCATTCCTCAAGAGGATTCGTCTTCAAGTCAACACATTTATCAAAGTCAAAAGGAGATAAATTAGCAACATTAAAAGTAGAATTAACATTATAATCACCAAACAAGTCTATATTATAAGCATTAACATTAACCCTCTTTAAAACTTAAAAAGGTCCATTGCCTTTAGGGTTAAATTTGTTGTTTCTAAGATTAGGAAACCTCTCTTTCCTAAAGTGTACCTAAACCCAATCTTTTGGTTCAAATATAACTTTAACTCTTCCTCTACTTACGTTCTTAGTAACTTTTTCATTCCTCTTTTCAATATTCAAATGTACCTTCTCAAGCAATTGTCTAACAAAATCAAATTTCTTTTTACCTTCCATGTCCACATGCAATTTAGAAGGAATAAGGAATAAATCTAAAGGACTCAATGACATAAATTTATAAACAATCTTAAAAGGGTAATATTGTGTAGAAGAATGCACACTCCTATTATATGCAAATTCTATATGTGGTAAACATTCCTCCTAAGACTTCAAATTCTTTTTTATAAAACTCTCAAAAGTTGCCCAAGAGTCCTATTCACAAACTTAGTTTGACCATTAGTTTATAGGTGGCATGAAGTAGGAAATAATAACCTAGTCCCTAATTTACCCCATAATGATTTCTAAAAGAAGCTCAAACATTTTGTATCCCTATCACTACAATAGTTCTAACCACACCATGTAATCTCACAATCTCTTTGGAAAATAAATTACCTATGTTAACAGCGTTATCAATTTTATGACATGCAATAAAATGAGTAATCTTAGAAACTCGATCAACAACCACAAAAATGGAATCATTACCACATTTATAACTAGGTTAACCCAAAATAAAGTCCATAGAAATATTAATATAAGGCATAGTAGGAATAGGGTAAAGGCATATATGAACCATATGGTTTTGATTTAGACTTAGCTTGCTTGCTTGCATGCAACACATTTATCACAAATTTTTTGCACATCAATTCGCATATTAGGTGATGCAAACAGCCAAGACTAAAGCAAATGATCCATTTCAACTTCAAGGCCTAATCATAAAGGGAAGGCTAAAGAAGTTTAAGGATGTAATTGGAGCATTGATGCAATAAGGAATTACACTTTAATTAGCCCAAGAAGAGCAAAGAATGCGTAAAGCCCAATTAAAGGTTGATAGGAGCTTAAACTCTTCAAATGGAGCACTTAACTTAATACAATGGAGCCCAACTTGTGGAGAGCATCCAAGCACAACCCAATTCGTCCAAGGCATGTAAAAAGAAGCCCAA
>CATIWR010327353.1:0-17446 GCA_949677035.1 Omphalea diandra | reverse complement strand
TATGAAGTTTCAAATAAAAAATTATTTTATCATTCAAAGTCATCTTTTTCTTTTTATATCAATATTGAATCAAATTTAAGAGAATATAGAGGTTATTATTATTCATGAATCTATTTCAAATTTAAAAAAAATTGAGAATTTATTAACAATAAATGAAATACAAAATGAGCATATTTTGGACAAATATAAATTGTAATATTATTTAAGTTATGTCTACAATTATCTTGATTGCAATAATAATTTTTATAAAAATAAATAGAGAAAAATTTAAACTTTATAATCTTAGAAAATGAAATTTGTAATCTTCTCCTCAAGTATAAATCTATTAATTTGAATTTAAATATATTAAATATAAAAATCTAAAAACAAAATGACATCAATACTCTAAAAGTAAAATTTTCATCTTAATATATTATAATTTATTTTAATACATAAGTTAGTAAAAAATTTATATATTATAATTTTGGTGATTGATATTAAAAATGAATTAATGTAACTTATGCATAACATAGTCAAATTATAATTTATCATAATAAAAAAAGATAAAGAATTGCAATTTATATAAAATAGATTAAATTATCATTTTAATTTTTATAATTTAAAATCAATAAATTAAGAAAAAATTGACGTAATTTATATTGAATATAATGAAATTATCATCTTAAACATGCTATAATTCATAATTATATCTAACTAAATAAAATATTATATATTTTTTTATATATCAGAAATACAATAATTATAATAATTATTGATAGCCAAATACAACAAGATAGATGTAGAAATATACACATAAATTTTGTGTAATACTAATTATTGTTATATTAATTATATATGTCATTTATGGTAAAAATTCTAAAAATTTTTAATTATATAATTTACAATGAAATTCAATAAAAAAATTTATTTGTGAATTTAAAATTTCAAGATCATAAAGTTATTATATATAATAGTTGATAAATATGAAATATAAATAATTTTTAGTTAATAGAGTCATTAATATAATTCATTAATATAACACTTAATTAGGTAAAAAAATAATATACCTACACTCTAATTAATAAAAATAAATAGTTAGTTTGAATAATTTAATAGAAATTTAAAACTTTTTCATCCATAGTAGGTTATATGGTTCTAAAAAAATTTATATGTTAATAAAATTTTGATAAAAATAAAAAAGTATTTTATTTAGAATGAGATTAATTTTAAATAACATAATTATTTAAATAATTTATTATTAAATTTGTAATAAGTTATTATTTATAAATATAGATTAAATTTAATCAAAAATAAAATATTTATTTTTATTTTATTCAATTGAATAATTCATATAATTCAAGGCATAAGTTTTATTTTTTTAATAAATTGATCTAAGTTTTATTTTTTTTAATAAATGGATCTACTAATAATATCAAAAAGTGTAGGAATATATTTTTATTAATTTATTGATTATTAAATATTATTACTAATAAATTATGACATCAAAAGATAAGAAAAAATTAAATAGATTTTATTACAAATGATAAAGATAAAATATAATAAATATTATTGTGGATAATTATTAATTAAATAATTAATTGTAATAATAAATTATTGAATTGTACAGTAATTCTCTCAAATAATAGGCTAATCCCTTTTTACCTTAATAGTCTTTATTTCTGTCATTACCTCTTCTTCTTCTTATTCTTCTTTATCATCATCATTATTAATAGCAACCACGACAATCACCTTTCTTATTCTTCATCATTATCATCAATAGCAACCGCCACAATCACCTTTTTTTTTTTTTAAATTCATATCCATAATATATTGATGTATGTTTATATATATTTTTATTATTATTTAAATTGTTATGGACAAGGAAAAATTGATTCTATCTATTACTAGTTATATTTTATTTTAATTCAATTTTATTATAATTATATCTTTAATCACATCTTATCATCTTTCTTCAATTCATTTTTTTTTAAAAAAAAACTCTATTTAATATTACATATAGCAAATCAATATTATTGATAAAATTATAAATGTCAAAAGAAATGAATAAATAAAATTTTTTTTAAATTAAATTCTTACGTAGTCGCCATCCGAAAATGGTTAGAAGTAGACAACCGCGGTGCCAAGTCGGCTCCCAAGGGATCAATTCAATCTCTTCAGCATGGAATTATCTAATTCTACAGCGTATTTGATCAACTTTCCACATGGTTTATTAGAAAAGTGCATGTGCATCTAGAATCCTATATACCATCGCATCCTCGAATCCTATGCCTCCACATGTTAATCTCTGTATCAAGCTTATCGTTGCTTGACTTAGCTTGTATTTTTATTATTACTACCTTACATGTAAGAATATATATGGTTGACTGACTGCTTTGATGAAGCTTCCTTCAATTCTAGATAATATAACCAAGTCTCTACTTCAAAGAATTGATATTTTTTATGGGTGAATGTACGTCACTGACTTATTCAATCTTATCAATTGATTTAGTGTCATGAAATTTCATGCAACATAACATATATTTGTGCCTAAAAAAATAAATTTTTTATATAATATATGTATATATATCCAAAAAAATACAAATATTATTAAAAAATAAAATGAGATTTAATGTTAGTCCTCTTAATCACTAGACCAACATCTCACTAGAATACTTATACTGTGGCAAAATCGCCTATAGGGATACTGACTCCTCTTATTTCTTATTTTATTTTGTTAGAAGAACATTGAGTTTTTTAAAAAATAAAATATTATATATATATATATATAAAATACATCAATTAAGAAATTCAAACACATGAATAATACGAAAGATGCAACTAATCGACAAATATGCGTAACATAGTGAATTCAAATTCTTGTAGAGACTATGTTACTAATTCATTGATTAGTAATTGAGAAAAAAGATGTTTGAATTCTAAAAGTTAGCTTCTTGTTACGTAACAAGAAGCTAACTTTCTCTTTCTATGAGTTTATTATTATGCATATTTTTTTAATCTTATATTATATATTATAGCATTGATAATATTGTATTTCCTTAACTTATTGAAGGAATAAATCTGACTACCTTTTTTTTTTTCCCTTATAAATGATGAGTTTCTATTTGGGCTACTTCATCAAAGCAAAGCTTCCTTTCTTCCCATTCCATCTTATATAATGGCAAACCAAAACCTTCAAATGAAGTTAGAATTTTATATAGCAAAGTAGAAATAGGGTACATTTGGTTTACATTTTTTTGTTGCTAGTTGTTATTATTACTTCTTAATTATTATTATTCATTATTGACTGTCGATTGATAATAAGAGTTTGTTAAAATTATTGTTACTGAATATTAATTTTAAATATAATTATTAATATAGATATAAATTTTAGTTTTTTAAAATAAATTATATATAATCATATACTAAATATTTTAAAAACATTTATAGATTAATTATTTATAATATATAGATTAAATAGTAATTATGAATACAATATTGATTTCATTAAAAAATAAATAATATATTAGGCATAATTAACAGTAAAAAATTTAAATAATTTATTAGTTATTTAAATTATAAATAATATTAAAATAAAACACTATGTTAGAGTTAATATAAAAAGTTAAATATATATTTGTCTTTTTATTTATAAAAGTAGAATATGTTGATAAAAAGTAACATGAGGTGTGTGTGTGTGTATATATATATATATATATTAAAGTTGAAACTATTAAGTAGTTTAATAAATACTAATTGCTATTTTAAAATGAAATATTATATTAAGATATATACATTCTACACCTGTTAAAAATTTTAAAAAAAGTATTAAAAAAACTCATAAAAAGGGAAAAATAAACACGATATAGAGTCAATATAAATGTGCATAGCTTGTAAGTTTCAAAATCTTATTACGTATAGGCAGGATGAGTTCATCAATTAGCAGCTTGGATATCTTGCACCCACATTTATGTTATATGGCTTTCTGTAACATTCATCTGTCTTTGACACCTTTCTTAAGATTTTTATATCCCAATTTCTTCAATTGATTTAATGTTAACCAATCACTTTTCTTTGTTTGGTTTAGGACGGCAAAGATATTTTCTTTTTGGGTGAGTTTTTAAGACGCATTTTCATATCCATCCTTTAAAAATGAATTAATTATTATTATAAAATTTTTTTATAATTTATTATATTTAATTAAGTTAGTTCTCATATTACAATATTATGTGATTTAATTTTTTATATTTATTTCTGTTATTATTAACTTTTTTATTAAAAATTTTAAGATTTTGTTATCATGATTTTCCTGTAATTTCTATTTTTAACTAAGTTTGTCATTCACTTGGCATAAAATAATCATTTTGATTTTATCTATTATATTCTTAGATTTTAAAATTTTTTTAATTTATTATTTTATTAAAATTATTTAAAAATTTTATAATACCCTTAATATTATAATATATTTTTAAATTTCATTATTCCTATTATTCTACAAATTTTATTAATTTTTTAGACTTGAAATTAAAAAAAAAAACAAATTAAGTATAATCACAATAAAAAAAAACATACAAAGTCATAATAAAAATTAATTAAATATAAAAATAAAATACTTTTATAATGATAAAAATATTCTCACTTTTATTCACACATATATACTTATACATAAAAATAAAATACTTATATAACGATAAAAATACTCTCACTTTTATTTATACATATATGAATATAAGTAAAAAACTCTTATGTCGTCTTTTGCTTATTTATACCTCAAAATACATATATTTTTTCTATGTTGTCACATGATTTTTGATATAATTTTAGTATGTATTTAATTAAAATTTTAATAAAAAAATATTAAATTAAAAATAATTTTAGGATGTAATAATGTAATAGCTCAAATGAGAGAAATTATTTTATGCACCGTTAAAAAATGAGAGATGTTAAATATAAAAAATCATATGAGATTATAGTAAAAATCTTAAGATTTTTAATCGAAATGCCAAAAAATGATATAATAAAATAATGAAAATAAATATAAATAATTAAATTATATAATATTAAATAGACAGAATTAATTATATATAACGATTCATAGGAGTTTATAAAAATTAATCCTTCAAAAATAAATGTCTAGGCTCCTTTTGAGAAGCATTGAATTCTAATTGACAAAAAAGGTAGCATTTTCTCCTATGCCAATTTACCTGAGGCTCTTAAACAATCATTTGTATTTCTTCATTAGATTTCTAAGTTAAATATCTGTGGGTGTTCAACAAGGAAATAGTCAATAATTACGTCAACATAGCGAAAATAACCACAAAGTTGGTGATGTGATATTAATTGATGTTTGATACATGAATACTAGAAAAACAAACTTGTAGTTTACAAAAAAAATAATAATAAATAATAGATATCTATTTAAATTATAAGTGGGCACTTTATTTTGTAGTATTAAATTAAAATTTATTAAAAATTATGAGAAAATAATTTTTCTTAAATTCATTAATTTAATGTAAATAAATTTGTTTAAATTAATAAGAAAAACTAAAAAAACAAGAAGCCTCTTATTTGAAATAAAACAAAAACAACTTGCAATAAAAAGTTTATCGAAAAATTGAGATTTATATAGGATGAGCATGATTGAAATTGATAAGTAAGAATAGTATTAGGTATGCAAATAGAGTTTCATGTCGACTAAAATTAGAGAAAATTATGAATTGTAAATATGGATAAATCTTCATATAACAACTTTTGAGTAGAGTTCAAAAGCAAAACCATACAATCTTAAATTTAAAGTAGACAATATCACACTAATGTGGAAGATTTGAGCCATACTTTGGACTTAGCCACATTGAATTAACTCACGGTAAGATTCGTTATTAATATTTATTAGAAAGGCAAAATGCCCCAATGATAAAGATTTAATTTAAATAGAGAAAGCTCTTAATGCGAGAAGTACTCGATGGAGTAAAGATAGTGAGGAAGATAATAGATGAATGAAAAGGAGTTGACTTGATAGAGAAAGTCGAATTAGGCAATACTCGATGAAGCAAAGATATTGAGAAAATGAGAGATGAATGAAGAAGAATTGACATGTATAGAGAAAACTCTCGAGATTGATAGACAGATGAAAATGAGTTGATTGATAGTACTCAGTAGAGCAAAGGTATTCTAATGAAAAAGAAGACGAATGAATGATCGTTTAAGATATACTTGGAGAGGTAAGTGGATAATATCATATCAATGCAGTGTCCATACTTTTTATACCTCTGATGAATTGATACGTTCAATATACTAAATTAACATTATCTTAAATTAGTCCTCTCTAATCTTATTTTAATACTTTAATATTATTAGTCATATATCTTTTTTAGAAATTGGAATGAAACATAATAACATATTCCCTTCGTCTCATAAAAAATATATTATTTCCATTTTTACACATATAAAGAAAATCTATTTGATATACTTGAAATAATTATTTTACCTATATTTTTTAATATGCTTTTTGTATTAAATAGGGTAATTCATATTATTTTAATTATAATTTATATTTATTGATAATAAGATACATTAAAAAAATAGACTATAATTGAAAATAGATGAAAAATAAAAGTAATTTATCTTTATGTGAGGGAGGGAATATATTATTATTATATATCACGTACAGCAGGAATGGAATCAGTAATTCCCACGCGGGAGACGGTGAAGAAAAAGTTCGTAAGTATATTACATGTCAAAGATTCCGTTTGCAAACAATTGTTCACACTGGACGCTTTTACTTCGTCTAATCTAATTTTCCAAAGTGAAGATGCTGTCTCATTGGCCAATTCACACTAAACTAATCACATTAATATTATTTTTATTTTAGCATTTACTCAACTAAACCATACTTTAATCTCTCTTAAGTGCTAAATTGGGTGGGTAGGCTGAATTAACCTAACCGACGTCACAGACTTGGCTTATTTAAGATATGGTTAAAGTATCAAATAAATTATTGAACTTGTCCTAAATTGACAGTAAATGATAAAATAAATTTTATCGTTAAATTTATCCATGAATTTATATTATATTATCGAAATTATCTCTGATTTTATATTATTTGATCATAAAAATTATTTTTCATCAAAATTATTCTCAATTTTATATTATTTGATTATAAAAGTCTAAGATATTAACTAAAAAAAGTGTGTGCTATAAATCCAATTCAATATAAAATCGAGGGTACTTATAATGAAAAAAACTTTCATAGCAAAATAATACAAAATCAAAAATAGTTTTAACGAAATAATAAAAGTTCAAAGATAATTTAATAAAAAAATTCATTTTATTTTTATTATCATTTTAAAATAAATTTAAAATTTTATTTAGTAATTTTGCTTACGTTCACTTTTCACTTGATTTTTTTTTTATCCAGAAATTCTGAAGTATGATAAAAGTTTGTACATATTAGCTGTATATATTTAATACATAATATCATTAAAATTAAAAATAAATGAATATGTTGATATTTGAAAAATAAAAAAATATTGTAATAATTTCATTAATAATTGTAAATAATTAATTGAGTTGTTATTCATTAATTAGTTGGATATATAAAAAAATTCTTACATTTAGAGTAGATAAATAAATTTAATTTATTTACATTATCTATAAATTAATTAATAAAGTTTTAAATATAAAATAATAATAATAACAATAATTAATGTCGTAATTTAAAGAAAATAAACAATAAAATTTTATTAATTATAAAATGCTTTTTTCTCATCAATTTAGCAATGGCATGATATGATGAATTTAATTTATTTAAGAATTTATTTTTTTGGTCAACTAACAGCCGTCCCATGTTACCACGTAAGAAAAGACCGCCTCTCACCTCTCCTACGTGGCTCTCGTTTCCAACATATCTAGAAAATTCAAAACGCAAAAAAAAAAAAAAAAGCCCTGTCATCCCTCCTTTTCCGGTCATGTTATCCTCTATATAAACCACAGCCTCTCGTCGTCCAAAAATCTCTTCACTTCATTCAATCTAAAAACACACAATACATAAATAAATATTGTTGTAATTAACTACTCCCTTTTTTTTTTTTTCTTTTTTACTAATTCCATTAGATTTAGGAAAAGCTATACCAACTTCCTTTTCATTCCTTTTTTTCATTTAATTTCCTTACTCGTTTTGGATTTGGACTCAACAATTATTTCTCTTCTCCTTGTCCATAAATCTCTTGACTTCATTTAGTCCGAAAATACAGAAGGTTTATTTGATAATTAAATGGGAAATTGCTGTACGAGTGGTTCGTCATCGTCGGTGGTGTGGGCAGGGGACGACTGGGGGCCGTTAAGACAAGAGAAGAGTGCTGGCAATTACCATAGCGCGATAATGGAAAGGCAGAGGCTACTTGGTGAAGAAATGGACGGTGGGTATATTAGTTCAAATTCAAGCTCTCCTTCTTCTGCTAGAGAGGTGAAGATAAAGATAACAAAGAGAGAGCTGGAAGAGTTGATGGCGAAAGTTGACATGCAGGGTTTTTCAATGGAACAGCTTCTTGATAGGTTGCTCAATGCTTCTGTTGGTCAAACTGACATAATAATGGACCATCATCACCAGCAAAGGTCTTGGAAGCCAGTCTTGCAAAGTATTCCAGAGGTGAACTAGAATTCACAGAATTTGTTTCATTATTGCATACACGTTTGTTGATTAATTGGGAGGTTTCCAAATTAGCCTTGAGATTTACTGTACACAATAGATTTTTTTTTTTTAAAATCTTAATGCACAGTTGTTCTTTATTTTTTTTTTTATATGGTTTACATTAATCAATCTTTTTCTTGTGTCATGTAACTGCATATTATATCACGAGCAAAGTAGCGCGCGGGTCAAATTCATTTATTTTTTTTTTATTATGTATTTTATTTATATATAAATTTCAATGATGTCGTAATCTAAAAATATAAGAGTAAAAATATATACATTAAAAGTATGATTAACTATAAATACCAAAATCAAATTATGTTTTTATTTCTCTTTTTTTAATTCGTCAACAGAATCAATTGAGTCGCAGTATTTATTATAGAAGAAAGAACACTGCATGCAAATGCTAATTTTATTATTTATATGCCCACATCATATTAATTACATTCTAAAATATATATATATGACTTTTCTATTTATTTATTGATTTCTTGTAATTAAATAATTGATGATGATAGATATAGTTCTAAAATTCAACTAAAAATCTTCAACCCATTGCATATGTCCTTTTAATATAGAAAATTACTATAGATTAAATTATGTATATAAGTCGTATATTTTTATATTTTAGTTGATAATTTACAAATAAGATTCTAACCCCAATAAGTTTCAAGAAATTGTGACAATGCCTAAATATAGATATGCATAAAATTGCCAATAAGAGTCATTATTATCACAAGTATACCATAGTCTAGTTTTAGTTCTCCATGTTTGAAGCCTCACAATTAAGAGCCTACAATGTACACAGATAAATCATTCCAGCAATCTAACGTTAACAATTAATTTTCGTTATGATGTTCTGTATTAATAGCCGGTCTCGCACAGCTTGTTAAGTTTCAAAATGACGTTAGTGCACTAATCCTAGCGCTAATTAATATCTATGTTCATACAATTATTCGTAATTATTTGTGATATTTTTCAATTAATTACATTCTTAGTCATAACTTACAACCTTAAAACCATCCTATAAAACTCTGCAAACAAGTTACATATCAATTTAGATATAACTGATTATTCAGAGATGTCCTCAATAGCAAACTTCTCCTTATCCATGTAGTTAATAATTATGGGGTTTATCACCAGCTCCAAAAATAACTTTGAATGGCCAAAGCTTGATGTCACTTTAAACTGAAGCATCACTAAATCTCCTACCAATCAACCACTTAGTGCCTGCCACATATGAATTCCAATTAATAAACACACGATTCACATATCTCAAAATCAATACATATTATAAGAATTAAGTTACCAATGAGGCTATTGCTACCAGTACTCAAAGATCAGTTATTTGGATTTAAAATACATAACTTTTACGGCCTAAAAGCTTATAAATAATAGATTATAGCACCATACTCATGGGTCAATGTTCGTATTAAACTTAAAATATAGACATGTATATACTTTAAACACATTGAAAACAACTAAATTTTTTTTTTAAGACAAAATTTTCAAATGATTAAGAAAATATGGTTTCAACCATCCAAACTAAAGAAATAACAACAATTAAGTCATACCCGTGACCTTTCAAAACATAAACAACAGCAATTAGCCACAGATCCAACATTCAAACAAATCTACAGTTAAAAAGAAAATACTTTACCTTAATTAATTAAATCTCAAGTCTCATATCAAACCTAATCCATCGTAGCTTCAAAACTAAATAGGCACTGACCAAAAGTGGTATCATTGAGGTTGATGGCAACTTGATTCTTCACCAGAGAATAACCTGGCAAATTCACGGCACATCGATTTCCAAAAACAACTTTAAATTTGAACACTTACCAGTAACAATAATTACCTTGACAACATCTTTTCTAATAGTATGACCATAACAATAATAGATAACACCATTTTATCAAAGTGGTTATCAATAACAATATCAAAAATCTTCAAAATTCAGAGATTGAAAACAATAAAAAAAAATTGAGGAATAATAAAATCATAAAAAGAAAATTTCAAAAGAAGAAAGATGAAATAGTTACCTAAGACAAAGGTAGTGATTAGCGATCGGGGTTGGCAAAACAGAAACTCAAAATTATTCACAAAATAAATAAATAAATAAATAAACATAAGCTCAGAGTCATCAACTTCTTTCAAAACAACCTACCAAAAATACTATATGAAAGAAAAAGAATTATAACAACCTACCAAAAATCACGTTTAAAAAGTTTGTTGTAAATATAACAATGCATATTTAAGAAATAAATAAAAATAATATACATGAGAAGAAATTTGAATAGTAGATAAAAATTTAAAGTAGAAACTATAGTATACTAAAAAGAGAAAACTTATGAAAAGTATGGTTAAGAAAATTTTATAAAACATTATAGCTATAAACATAACAACAAATAGCGATATATGGAAAAAGGTGAAGATAATATGCTACTTAGAAAAATAGTCACCGGTACCATGCAACTCTTTAGAAAAATGGATTGAATTTTGAATAATTGACATAAAAAATATATTATAAATATGGTGTAAATAGTATTAATAAGAATTTGAAATCAAAATAGGGAACTAAAAATGAATAAGAGAGCTTGAAAATTTTTAGAAGTAGAAAATTTGTATATGAATAAATGAAGTAAGAAACTGCAATTTGAAAATTGCATACTTATGGTGAGTAATAAGAAATAATGATAACTATAAATGTGGATGAAGGCTGTTTTTATAGAGAAATAATATAAGATATTAAAAATTGTATTATTTCTGCTCACACTAAAACATATAAACATTGTTAAATTCACATGAAAAAAAGATGTAAAACTCGCATTTCAAAGTTATGATATATCAAATATTTTATGAAATCTGAGGCCTTGTAGATATTCACAAGTTGCAATTGAAAATATATAAGAAGAAATCAAAAGCACATTATAATTTTAATATTTTGGCACATGAACGAATGAGCAATATAGATATCATCTTCTGTTTTGTTGTAAATGACAGATGTGGCAAAATAAGTCATAACATCCTTATGTATTTATTAATAGATACATAAATATATTAACTATATATATGAATAATTTGTTATATTATAATTATAATATTAAAATAAATTGAAGATAAGTTTTTCGTTTATCAAGACAACAATGATGATATTCTTCGGAAAACCAAACATTACGCAAGCAAACTCAACAATATTAATCGGTAGAAGACATTGTTCAAGTTAAATTATTTTCTATACAAAGAATATGCCCGAATACAATAGCTTTTGTTTAAGATAATTCAAATTAATTAAAAAATAGGACTTGAATAAAACTATTTAACAAATTTATATTTAATTAATTATGTAATTTTGATTCTTAAACGTAAGAAATAGTAATAATAACATTTCTCATAATTCTATTATAGTGTGATTTTAGTACTTTTATTATATGCATAGCAAAAGAAAATTTATATAACATATATGAAATTTTGCTGAGTTTAGTATAATATTCGGCAAAACAATATAAAACAGGTATAGATATTTTTAATTGAATCTTATTAATATGTTAAGACGATCGTAAGATAATACAAAATATCTATATATAAAATATTATTTAAGAAAAGGATAAAATATTTCAAAATATAAGTAGCACATTTATATATTTTCTAATAGTATGACATCATCATTGAATATCTAAAACTGAAGAATATTTTAAAAATTTAATCACTAATAAACAAATTCAAAATTATTTTAATAATTCAATATCTAATAATCTACAATTATAGATTGAAAAAAATTTGTACATAATAATAATATTATAGACATAAAATTTACTATTATTAGTTTAATTTAACACAATTACACACAATACATACGAAACTTCAAATAATATTCAAAAGTTAGCAATGATGACAAAAGTGGCGACAAATACATATATTTAGTGATGGAATATTAATAAGTCTTGAAGTAAAACAAAATAATAAAAATTTTTGACAAATGTTCAAATATAAAAGAATTGGAAGTTAAAATTTTAATTGAATTCCTTAATAGAAACTTTTGAAAAATAAGCTTTATTATTAATGCGTCCGACTTCACAATGATTTGAAATATGTGCATTATCTAAAATAAATAATTTTCTAATTTATCAATATATAAAATTAATGTAAAACTAATTTCAAATCATTAAAACAAGATCTCTATATGATTGCTTGCTTAGAAAATTTGGATTTTTTTTTTTAAATAATTACTGATAACCACTCCAAAAAATTAACACTCATCATTCAAATAATTTTTAAATGTTAAACATGCTAATCACTTTTTTTTTTTTTTTCATATTCCTTTCTTCACACACACACACATATATATATATGAAATATATTTTATTGATAACTATTTTTTCATAATTATGTAACAAATGTATGCTTAAAAAAATTCTAAACACACACACATATACGCATACTAATATATATTTTTAGTCTACTGTATAGATTTTATGAAATATCTAAAAATAGAATAATTTAATGTCAAATTGACTTCCTTAAATAAATATAAGCGTTTACTTCTTTTTTAGAAAACGATTATAATTTAGATCATTTTTCATTGTTGAATATCGAAATCATACTCTCTAAAATTAAAATATAATAATCATATTTGATATAATTAACAAAAATAAACCTTTATAAACTAATTTACATTGTCGGCCTTAAATTCATAAATTGTTAACATTACGAAGTTGCAGTGACGTTTTATAAACAAATCATTATTTAATACATAATTTTTATTATTTTTAATTAATATTTAATTATTTACATAAGCACAAATCATTATTTAATACATAATTTTTAGTGTTATTAATTAATATTTAATTATTTGCATAAGCATATTTTTTATGGAAATAATATATATATCTCGATAGATTTGCATCATTTTCAATAAATATAAATAATTTTAAATTCAAATTTTCTACAACATAATTATAAAAAATTGATTTTTTTAATATATATTAATGATAAAAATAATACAAAATAAAGTAAATTTGCCATTACTAATATTAAGTAATTTGCAACCATGGTTATCAAACTATACTATGAATTTTATAATGATCATATAACTAATTTTTTTCATCGTAAAAGTCATTAAATTGTTATAAGTATTTCACAATTGTTTTCTAATAGATAAAAGTTTAATTGGGCTTTAAAGTTTTTAGAAAATTACATATTAGTCTAAATTAATAGTTTTAGTTAATTTAAGTCTATACTACGATTTAAAGACTATTTAAATAATAAAAAATAAATTTTTTATTTTATATCAATAAATTTATATACAAAATATAGAAATAAAATAAAAATTAAATATTTCTTCTCAAATAGATAGATATTATTGCAAATATTAGTAATACATACTTTTCAATTTTTTTAAAATAATTTTCTCATATTAGAATTTGCCCTCTTATATTTTTCAAGTTCAGATTTGAAAAATTATTTATAAAATAACTAAATAATTTTAAAAATAAATTTCTTAAAAAATTTAATTTTATATTTATTAATTTAAAGTAGTATTATTAAATATTTATTAACGTAATTCTCTAACATACAAAATTATATATTATTTTTATTGTGCACTCACACATATTTGAAAAATACATCTTATAGGTTGATCTAATGTATTTTAATAATTAATTTATCTAAATATTAACTATAAACTTGAGTTAAGATTAAGAAAAAATTTTCATGATAAAAATATTTTTAAAATATATATATATATATATATATATATATATATATATATATATATATATATATATATATATATATATATATATATTATCTATAAGACATTTTATTTTGACAAGTAAAATTAAAATTATCTTTACTTTTAATAAAAAAATAATAAATTATCTATTGTTTCTAAAAAATTTTTAAAAAAGACTAAATTAAATATAAGTTTGAGACGAAAATTAAATCTGAAAAGAATAAATAACAAAAACTTTGAGATGACAATGAGGATTGAAAAAGAATTGATTAGAGAACAAATACATGGATTATTATAAAGACTAAAAAATGACATTATGTTTACTTTTTTAATTATTTTTATAAATGCATACATATAATATAAATTTTTTATTTTTTAGGCTTAAATAGCACTTAAATATTAAGACATGAGGGTTAAATTAATCAAAAAATTAATTTGGACTAATATCTATTTTTTAAAAATTTTTTGAAAGGTAACCGAAATTTTATCTATTGGAGAATTCATTAAAAAATTAATATGAAATATTTATATTAATTTAATGACTTTAATAATGAAAAAATAGTTATATGATCATTATAAAATGTAAGCTATAGTTTAATAACCATATGTGCAAACTAAATTAAAACCTTCAAAATATATTACAACGTCGAATAAATCGTTGTTCCCATTATCTATAATGAAAATATCAAATAACTAATCGTAATAAAAACATAGTAATAATTCAAAAGTTTATGAGATAACTAATCGTAATAAAAACATCACCAAAAAAAAAGCCAAGAAATTCAAAAGTTTATGAGATATAGAAAACATACCGTGTCAACGCTCAACCAAAATATGCAAAACCAGCTGTCAGTATAATAACAAAAAAATTATTCCAACTATTTCTAGATTTATTCTTACATGAAATTAATTAATAATTAAGTTCAAATTATTAGTAAAAAATGCTTATTTTGCCGAATTGATTTCTCTAGAAAAGCTTATGCATTTACTCTTTTTTTTTAAAAAAAAAAGATTATAATTTAGATAATATTCAATTCTTTAATATTAGGATTATACTATTTCTAAAATTTAAATATAATAATTGAATTAAATCTAATTAATAAAAAATATTTGAAGAAACTAATTGATCATATCATTCTTAAATTTAAAAGAAATTCTTAAATAAATCTTTCAAATTAAGAAGCCATAATAATATTTTATAAAAAAAATTATTCATTACACATTTTTAACTATTATTGCTTAACATTTAATTTTTTAGATACGAAAAATTGTCAAGAAAACACAATATATCAATAGATTCATATCATTTTTAATCAATATAAATAATTTACAATTCAAATTCATTATAACATAATTGCAAAACACCTCTTTTTTTTTGTAATATACACTATATAATAAAACTGATACTGAATAAACATCAGCATCAGCATCAGCATCACAACCATAACGAATAACTCTATAAGAATAAAGTTTTTCACACTATTTTTGTATTCCTGCATTTCATATCTCGCACAAGGAAAAACCTAACTGATGAACACTACAACCCAATATTAAGTCTAATCAAACTTTGATTGTCACCATTTGACGTGTAAATTAGCCACTTAATAAAAATAAATATATGTAAAGACAACATTAGCGTATGTAAAAATAATATTTGAAAAAATGAAAAATATTAAATTTACTATTTTTCAAAATATATAAATTTTGCATATTTTCAAGATGTATAAATAATAAATTTCAAAATATATATATATATATTTCCACTCCAAAATATTCCTAAAATATTTAATAAGATAAATTTAAAAAAGCTTAGTTAAACAAATTGGCAAAAGAAAATAAGTTTTATGAGAGTAAAAATGATATTTATATTCATACTATTTTGAGATCACCAAATATATAAACTATTTTCTTAACTTTGTTAATTTTCCAACACATTTTATTTTTATAAGGCAGGTTTATGAATTTTTGCAAATATTTTTATAAGACATTAATATTAAACAAATAGATTGACAATAGTTTTAACCATTTATTACCTTTGTTAATTTTCCAACGTCTTTTAATTTTATAAGGCAGATTTATTAATTTTTTTCACATGTTTTTATAAGAGATTCATATTAAACAAAAATAGATTAACAATAGTTTTAACAAAATGCTGGACAAATAAGAAGTATAATTTTCAATAAAATAACAATTCAAGAAAAAAAAAATGCATATGTCTAATATCTTTTTGATATCATCTACTTAAAGTAAATATATAACAGATTCATGTAATTAAATAAAAGGGAAAAAATTGTTTGCTAATATTCAATATTTATTTGAGTTTTAAATTTAAAATGTCCTTAGCAATTTAATAATAGTGTATAAACTAATGTTTGTAATAATCTTATTCTAATTTAACATTGGTCAATTTAATAATAGTGTATAAACTAAATGTTTGTAATAATCTTATTCTAATTTAACATTGGTCCCTATTAAAAATAAAATATTATTAACTTAAATTGAATATATACCATATTTATGTAATAGAATAAGGACAAAATTAGCGACGAATATCTGAAATTAACCCTAATATGAAATTTAAAATGTCATCGGCAATTCAATAACAGTCTATAAACTAAATATTTGTAATAATGTTAATTTCATTTATTATTACTCTATAAAAAAAAATAAGAATAAATTCCAAAACTACAATTAAGCGAAAAATTAAAGTAATTTTGGATACAGTTTATTAAATTTAATATGGACTTAAATAAGCTTCTTTTATGTATATAAACACAATAATAATAATAACACTGTATATATATGGGAAGAGAAGAAAAACGAAACCCGTAGAAATTTTAGGAAAATAAAGAGTAGGTTTTCGCTTTCTCTTCCATCTCTGAAAGCCGTAGAAATGGCATGAACTTTTTTGTTTTTTTTTATTTTTTTCACTTATCTTTAAAATTGAATGGTTTTTTCTAATAAATATTTCTTTATCAAAATTGTTAATTCCAATTCTTTTCGCTTTAAATAAGTTTGAAAGTTAAATTAAAAATTAAAGAATGTAC
>CATIWR010327310.1:0-21429 GCA_949677035.1 Omphalea diandra | reverse complement strand
AAGCATTTCTCAATTAGAATTTTGTTGGTTTTGGTAGCACAATTGGATTAAGAACTAGTTCAATTAGATGTAAAAACTGCATTTTTACATGGAGACTTGGAAGAGGAAATCTACATGACTCAACCAAAAGGGTTTAAGGTTGCTGGAAAAGAAAATTTGGTGTGTAAACTTGAGAAATCTTTGTATGGGTTGAAGCAATCTTCGAGGCAGTGGTACAAAAGATTTGGCAAGTTTATGATAGAACAGAGGTACACCAGGAGCAAATACGATCATTGTGTGTATTTGCACAAGTTACAAGATAGATCCTTCATATATCTTCTTCTTTATGTTGATGATATGCTGATAGCTTCAAAGAGTCAAACAAAAATTGAGAAATTGAAGACTCAGTTGAGAAAGGAGTTTGAAATGAATGATTTAGGCGAAGCAAAGAAGACTTTTGGCATGGAGATTATCAGAGACATAATATCGAAAAAGCTTTGTTTGACTCAAAAACAATATTTGAGAAAGGTACTACAACGTTTTGGCATGAATAAAAATGCAAAACCTGTTAGTGTTCCATTTGCTCCTCATTTTAAACTGAATGTCTCTATGTCACCGAAGAATGATGCAGAACGGGAGTACATGTCAAAAGTACCGTATGCAAGTGTTGTTGGTAGCTTAATGTATGTTATGGTCTGTACAAGACCCGACATTTGACAAGCAGTTGGAGTTGTGAGTAGGTATATGCATGATCCATGAAAAGAGCATTGACAAGCTGTGAAATGTATTCTACAGTACATTAAAAATACCATGGATTTTGGATTGATATTTGAGCAGGAAAGCAATCAGTGTGTAGTCAGATATTGTGATTCAAATTATGTTGGTGATCTGGATAAACATCGATCAACTACTGGTTATGTATTTACTCTTGCAAAGACACTAGTTAGTTGGAAGTGTACTTTACAATCAACAATTGTTCTGTTTACTACAAAAACAGAGTACATGACAATCACAAAAGCTGTAAATGAAGCAATTTGGCTTCAAGGGTTGTTTGGTGAACTGGGAATTGAGCAGAAATACGTCAAAGTACATTGTGATAGTCAAAATGTTATCCAGTTAGCAAAGAATCAAGTTTATCATGCAAGGACGAAGCATATCGATATTCGATATCATTTTGTGAAAGATATTTTAAAAGAATGTGGAGTTAAAATCTAGAAAATTTATACCATTGAGAATCCTGTTGACATGATGACAAAAGTTGTCACTGCGATCAAATTCCAACTTTGTTTGGACTTGATCAATATTGCTAATGTTTGATGTTAAGTTTAGAGACACTATCAAAAACTGTTTGAGAAAAGATTAAAGATGTTGAAATTTGCCAATGTAGAGATTTGTTGATTATGTTGACTCACTTCGATATCCAACATCGGAAAAATAACAAAGGGAATGAAGGTTTTTTGTTATAAATAGAGTCATATCTCACATCGGAGAAATAACAAAGGGAATGAAGGTTTTTTTTATTATAAATAGAGCCTTAATTTATTTAGTTTAATCATCTCAAAATTGTCTACTCATCTCTTAGACAATTTTCAATATTTCTCTCTTTTGTAATATTTTACTTTGTAATCTTTTTCTTAGTGAAATATAATTTTGTTAGTGTCTGAGTACGTAGACATAATTGGTCAAATCTCGTTAAATTATGGTGTTTTTATTGTCTTTATTTTTCAATAGTTATTTTGTAGGGTATAATTATATTGATATATTATGCTGTTAAATTACTATTAGAGTGATTTTCTCTAAGGAGATTGGGTTTTAAGTGGAACCGCTTGTGACCCCTCCAATTTTTTATGAGAATCAACTATAGTGTGATTTTACAGTACAATTTTTCACTCTCTATTCACCTATAAATTTATTTGGTGAATTTGATGGGTCAAAAATTACCCTTATTCCACGACACACTTCATGTATTCATATAATTTAGGTCTGTGGTACCACCTTACCTTACCCAAGAAACAACGATAATAGTATCATTTCGCAGCTAATAATATGGACTAGTTATAATGAGACGTTGCAGGAGTGGCTGCTGGCAAATTTTGTCTAGCTTCCCATCCTGCGACCTTTCTCTGAAACAAGATCAAAATTATGACGAATAGCATGCAGTACTACCTTACCTGCATTATGTCTCACATTATCAGATCAAATCATTCTGAGGATTTTGAAGTGCAATGTTGACCCCTATCTGTATACTATTTCAATGATGAGCAGTTGAGTATAGTACTTTCATCTGCATATTTTATTCTGGACAAGGAGTTTTTTATGGCCAACTAAGTCAAACATGGCAAATATTTACTTTGCTAGTAAATCCATAGCTGGATCTGTAGATGTTGGTCCAAAAATGGATCATCAGATTCTAATTACACATGTATTTTCCCTTTAAGCATACCAAGAATATAATAAAAAAAAATTAACAGAGTGAAGCAAATTTGAGGAAAAAGAGAATGCATGTATGTGAAATGTATATTTTCGCGAACTCAACTTGTTGTTCACCAAAAAATGATTTGTGTCAAAAGTTTATATGGATGAAAGAGTTTCAATAACCCAACCCGCCCATGCCATTGTTGGCAGGGGCTTCCTTCTTGTCCTTGGGAAGTTCAGCTACAGTTGCCTCGGTTGTAGTGATCAAAGAAGAGATACTGCATCGGCAGTAATTATCAGATGGTGCTTGCTTACAGCATTGATTAAAGTGCTGAAAATATTTAAAATAATAATATTCTCATGCAGGCTTTCTTATATTTACCTTGCAGCTTCTACCAGAGCTGTTCTAATGACTTTCAATGGATCAATAATTCCTGCCTTCACCATATCAACATATTCACCTGGCACAAAAAGAAAAAAAAAATTATATATATTCATCCAAATTGATCTACCATTATTAAACACCATACAGTCATCCTGTTTCTTGGCATTTGCTAATTGGACAAGAACATGGCAAACCTTTGGCTGCATCATATCCAAGGTCAGGATTCTCCCGCTCCAATAGCTTACCAACAACAACTGCCCCCTCTACTCCTGCATTGGTAGCAATGGTTTGTACAGGCATTTGCAGACAAATATTAGGCTCACATAATCATAATATATTTTAAAAGGAGTCATTGAAGTAGGCTTGTCCTGATTCTTGAAATACATTGTCTTTCTGCAAGAGGGAGCGAAAAGAAGGCAGAGTATGACCAAGTACAAAGACCGCATTAAAAGGCTCCAATTTTATGATCAATTAATTTAGAAAAATTCTTTTTCCCTTTCGAAACTTCATTTTTTGGCGTTCTATTTCAACAATTAGGAATTTCTTGATTCCAGCAAATGCAGTTCTTTTTCACCCCCAGAAAAATTAGATGGAAACATTACTTGCCCATTATTAATGCTTCCTATCATTTTTGTTATATTTTATAAATTTCATAATGATAATTGGGGCAAAATTAGATCCATAAATTTGAAGTTATACAATTTGACTAGAACAAAGAATTGAAACCTTAAGAGTGTTCTGAATAATCTGAACGCCAATCTTCTGGTCAAAGTTTGCAGTTTGCAACTTGTCCAGCTCCTTGGAAGCATAAAGAAGAGCAACACCACCACCTAGACATATGAAGGTCAAGATTTACTATGTCATGTCATTATAAAAGGATAGACAAAGCACTTGAAGTTTGTATCACTAGGTATGATGCCTTCCTCCACAGCAGCCCCAGTGGCATTCAAAGCATCACTAACTCTTTCTTCTCATCAACTTCTGACTTCACTAGCTCCACCAATCTGCAAAATCAATATATATATATATATTCAAAGGCTACAAAGCACAGTAAATGGTTGTCCAAAAAAAAAAAATCCAACCTTTAAAACTGCAACACCACCAGAAAGCTTTGCAAGCTGTTCTTGCAACTTTTCCTTATCATAATCAATAGTGCTCAATTCAATTGAGGATCTCAACTGTTGTCATAACCGTTGGTCATAAAACAATTATCAGCTAACAGATGCATTATATGAGTAATTACAAGCATCCTCTGCTCAAGGAGAAATTCGAATCTGTTCACATCTTTCTTCAATGGCTTTCTTGTCACCAAATCCATCAAGAAAAATTGTGTCATCCTTTGATACAGTAACCTACAATTAGGAGCACATGGAAGTCCATCATAAAGTAGACATCATGTCATCAAGAGAAAAGTTTTCCTCCTGACTCTCTCTCCCTCTATCTAAACACCTAAAGTTGCTAAATACAAAGCTTCTCTACATTTGGGAGGCTAATATCATTTTACAAAATGAGTAAAACAAACCTTTTTGCATGAACCAAAAACTTCTAGTCTCACCTCATCAAGGTTCGTACCAAGTTCCTCAGTTATAACCTAGAAGAACAGAAAAATAAAAAAGTTCAGAATCAAATATCATATAAAAATGCAAAGTCTAATTGGACAGTATGTTAACTGAGTCAAACTACCTCGCCACCAGTGAGAACAGTAAGGTCTTGCATACTGGCCTTCCTATTTTCTCCAAACCCTGGAGCTTTTGTGGCACAGACCTTCAACCAATTCAAAACTCAATGCCATTAGAAAAGCATATAAACCCACAAAGAATGACCTTTTCTTCAATATGGACATGACTTCTGTATGCAAGAATACCTTGATTCCAGCACGAAGCTTGTTCAGAATGAGAGTTGCTAGTGCTTCACTTTCCACATCTTCAGCAACAATCAGCGAAGGTTTTTGCCTCTGATAAACATAACAAACCAGTCCAATAATTTAGACTCCAAAAATTGAGTCCATACTTGAATAAAACTACAAGACGATTTTAACACTAACCATCAAGGCCAATTCTAAAACCTTGATTATAGCATTTAAATTTGAGATCTTCTTCCCATGGATCAAGATTAGAGGATCTTCGAGTTCCTGTCAACACAAATAGATGCCATGTGACATGAAACAGCAATCAATTTAAACATATGAATATCATAAGAATGAATGACACATCCTTAAGTTATGAAGTGCTTACACATTTTTGGTTTTTTGTATTAGTGATGAAGTAAGGAGATATGTAGCCTCTGTCCAGCTTCATTCCCTCAACAACCTCTAACTCGTTGACCAAAGTTTTCCCATCCTGAAATGGTTTTTAGAGGATCTAAGTCCACATGTTGCTTGAAATATAAGTGAAGCAAAATACTCATTTCAACAAAATTTTTTTTAGAAAAATACATTTGTCAAGTAATATCCAGTGGGAGTTTAGAAGCTGCAGAAGCCAAACAATAGAAACAGCTTAAGGTCCAAAAATAAAGGAACAGAGGTCGTCAGGTACCAGAACAATTACAATTCTTCTTAATATCAATGTAAAAATAAATGCAACTAGGGAAAAAGGAAAGAATCCCAAAGCATCTTACTGTGATGGTAGTGACACCCTCTCTGCCAACTCTCTCCATTGCCTTGGCTATAAGCTCACCAATCTCTCTCTCCATTTGCTGATATTGTTCCAACCTTTTCAGAGAGATCATATTAGTAGCCTGGTTAATTAAATTCAGTATAAATACATGTTAATCCTCCAATTCGCAGAGTAGTTCATGTCAATTTTCTTTTCATTCTAAACTCCATCTATCAACTTTCAAGTCAAACCCAGCATTTCCAACCTGTGCTATTTCTTCAGACATGCTGATCATCCTTGCTTTGCTCTTCAAATTTGCGACAACAACATCAACTGCCATTGAAATCCCACGTCTTAGGTCCATGGCATTCATTCCAGCCGCCACAGACTTGCGTCCTTCAGCAAATATTGCACGGGTGAGGACTGTTGCGCATGTGGTGCCTGCAAACACACAATGCAACATTCCATATAAGTAACAACCTATCAACATACGGTTTAACCATTATCCTTGAGAGTGGAAACAAAAATCCTTGGATAATTATCATTGCACACAAACAGTGCAGACAGGTGGCCCTAACATTGACAAGATAAACAAGATATAATATTATCTATGAAATCCTCACCATCGCCTGCAACATCATTTGTAGCATTTGCAACCTGCTTTACAAGGCTAGAACCTGTGTTCTTAATTCTGTCCTTGAATTCAATGCTCCTTGCTACAGTAGCACCATCCTTTGTCACTTTAGGGGCTCCCCAACTTTGCTCCAAAACCACATTGCCCCCCCTATAGAGAAGTCAAAAGATGCAAACAAAAAGTTAAACCGTCTAAACTAATGAATATTTAGCTGGACTATAAGGATGTATATGTATCCGAAATGAGGAAAAGAAGTAGGAAGAAAAACAAATCAAAAGGAAATAAACTAAAAACAACAGCAACTAAATCAGAACATATCCTTTTAAGTAACGGCTAACAAAAACAATTACCCCCACCCCCAAAAAAACAAAAAAACAAAAAACAATGAATCAGAGGGAGAAAAAGCCACTAACTTTGGGCCCCATAGGGACTTTAACAGCATCAGCAAGATCCTCAACACCTTTAAGCATTAAAGCACGAGCTTCAACGCCAAATTTAATCTCTTTTGGCTGCATAATTTCTGCTCCAACCCAATCTACCAGCAATTTAAAACGCCCAAAAAAGAGAAAACCAAACCACATTGAACTTATAGAAGAGAACACTCAAAGTTGACAATTGAAGCGCAGTATTATCAATATATAAATAAATAAAATCACTTGACGACTTGTGTTCTTAGCCAACCTAGTAAGAAGCAAAAACAAAAGAAAACAAATTTAAGAAAAATGAGGAAGACCCAGAATTGAAAACAATGAAAGAATGGTGTTTTTGCCATAAGTCACCTGGCTTTGGAGGCGAGTCCAGAGGCAAACTGATACATGGCTGCGGAATTACAGTATAGAACAGATGAAGGAAAAAAAAAAACACAGAAATATTATATGAGGGCTGTAGTTGAGTTAAACCTTGTTTGGATTAGGTGTTGGCAATGGATGGAAAAAGTTATTAATAAAATGAAATAGATTTATTTGGTTTGAAAAAAGAGTGTTAAATTATATTTATGTTTGAGATGATAAGAATAAGATGAAATGGTTTGAAAGTAATTTTATTGTTTGCATTGGAATGGAATATAAGATTAACTTGAAAATTAATAAAAATACCCTGATACATATAATATAATTTTTTTTATATTTTCATTTATCAAATATTTAATATTAAAATAGAAATTTATTGTTATTATTCAAAAATTGAATAATATTTTTATTTATAAAAAATGTGAACAATTAATTTTTTATAATTTTTGCTAAAAAATTAAATATAAATAGTTTGAAAAGTAAAAATTTTTTAATTAAGAAAATAAATTAATTTTAAAATTGAAATTAATATGTTACGACAAAAAAAAAAAGGTCAACAGTATTATTGATTAACCTTAAGTATTTAAAATAAAGATGTAAATGTCAAGTATCCGGTGCAAACACCCCAATTTGGGATGTTTCATTTTATTGGTTTGAAAGAGTTTACCATACTCTTTCAAACCATTTCACTCTATTCAAAACCATTCAATTCAAATGTCAAATTTTTTTTTAAATCAATCCATTTCATTTCAAATCATCTATCCAAATATAGTGTTAAAGTTTAGGGTTTAGGCTTTTGGTGTGGGCGTAAAGAGCATGAAACTCACCTATGTTTGGTGCGCTATTCGAGCAGGGAAATGATAAAATAAATAAAAATATATATATACAAGAAAAAATGAAAAAAAAAATTATTTTTTAATTTGAATCCTCTATTTATACAAAAGAGAAATTTCATATTTATTTACAAAAATAAAAGATTATCTTTCTAATTTCATTATAAATACATTTTACTTTTTAAAATTAAATCTAAAAATTGAGATTTGACAATTTGAATTGAAAATAATAAACATATGTGCACTGTAGTTTAAATTATAGATGAATGTGTTAAAATAATATATAAAGATAAATTGAAGATATTTTAAAAAGTTTTATTAGTATAATATTTCTTTAAAAATTTATTTAAAATATAATTTGTGTCTTTTTTCTTTTATGTATAAATTAAATAAGAAAAATAATTTCAATTTTCTTTTCTTTTTTCCATCACTTCTCTAACTAAATAAGAGGTGAAGGACCAATAGAATTCTGAGTTGGGTTTTAGGATTTCTTTGGGGTACGTACCTCAACATTGACCTTAAACTTGGTTTGGGGGGGCTTGATGGGCTCAATTATATACTATTTTCAATACAATTTTGAAACAGTAACCATGGCTACAGCTCGAGTGAGTTGAACACTATCATCACACTTAAATCAGCGTTTGGACTATTTTTTATATTAAATACATAGTTTATCTACTTGAATATTCAGTTTTTATATAATTTTATATTCTTACATTTATTTTTTATGTTTATAAAAAAAAATCTTTCATCAGGCAAATACAATCTTGATAATAACAATAAATATATTAGATAATTCACATTTAGCTCTAGTTTTTGGATATAGAATTTTTTTACTTTATTCACAAAATCTTTTCATTCGTTTATTTATTGCTACAATCGAATCTATATCTAGACTTACTGATTTTGAAATAGGCCTTAGTCTGAAAGAGGTGGTGTCTTAGTGAAAAGCCTTGAAGGACAGGATCCATCAATGTAAGGAATGATGGCATGTGGTTAAAAAAAATTTATCCTTAGATTTGTTAGATTAGATTTTTAGGGTCATTATTTATATTGAAAAAATAACTTTCTTACTATGAGAATGTATCGTAAAATCACTATTTAAATAATTTAATTTCAACTAATATATAAATGAATAATAAAAAAACATAATGAATAATTAAAATTAAAATCCTATATTATGAGGCAAGCAACTAAGTTATTATTGTAATTGAGTTATTTCTCTTTATAGATGAGAAATTTTTTTAGTATTAAAAAATATTTTATATTAATAAAATTTAAATTTTCACATCCACTCTTAAAAATTTTACTCATTACTTAATAGCTACTGTTCATTAATAACACCAAAAGAATTGTTGTTTATTATTACGTGAGTTTTTTTTTTTTTTCTTGGGTTAATGTAGAGCTTTTGTTTTGCTCCAATTTTTCTTACAACATGCGACCATGTGAAGTTTCACTTATTTATTTTTTTTTTTTTTTTTTGTCTGAAAGCTGAAACAATCTTCACAAATGAATGATCGTTTAGCTATGGTTTTGTAGATATTCATGTGTGGGCCGAAAGCATGGCCTACAACAACAAAGCCACTGAGGCTTACAACTAATATAAGCTTGGGTTACCGGAGACTTATAAAGGAATATGACAAGACTCAAGCCTACCCTTCCTAAACTTTATTCCCACCTCCAAAACTATCCTTAGATCAAATTATTTGATATTAAAATCCATTCTGGGTTTCAATATTGCTAAGACTGAGGCCCTGAGATTAATAGTTTTCATATTCCAATAGTCGATTCCTTGTGATGTTTGGATGGTGTTGTATTTTTATATTATAATGATGTATTTGTTTGTTTTATTTATATAATTATATTTTCACTAATTCTGCTGTATATATATATATATATACCGATAAATTTTAGATCAATAAAACTATAATTGTCTTCATAATTATAAGATTACAAGATAAAATTTCAGACAAAATTTAATTTAAAAAATACAATTAATCTTTATAATTCTAATACAAGACAAATTTCATCAATTGTTATTGAAACTTGAAGAAATCTTGTCATATATTTCACAAGCTGGTACATGAGAAGAAATTGCATTAAGTGTCCCAGTCTATGAAACTGAAGCATTGTGGTTGAGCTTATGGAGGATCGAAATGAGCTTAGCACTAGTCAAAGGCTTCTCTTGATAATCATCCAAACCTGCTTCTATGAATTCTTGTACTTGTTCTTCCACTGAACGTGTAGATACACCAGCAATGGTGCTACGAATGCCCATGGCTCGAAGTTGCTTCGTTGCCTAGCTTCCAAGAAACAGATATTATAGTAATCAACATCAACAAGAAACGTCATACAAATAAATGTAACCTATATATATATATATATAGAGAGAGAGAGAGAGAGAGAGTTTTTCTCTATAACTCTGGAATTATTTTTAGAATTGTAAGATTTCAAGTTCAAATTCCATTCGGAACATAATTTAAAAAATAAATAAATAACATACATGAACATATAAATTGGTGCATAAAGAAGTACCTCAATGCCATTCATGATAGGCATATCCATGTCCATAAGAATGAGGTCAAAATATCTGCCAGAACAATGGATATCAATGGCTTCCTTGCCATTCTTGACCTCCTGAATTTCTATACCAAGATTTTGCAGCAGCCTACGGTGAATAGTTCGGTTGATGGTGTCATCATCCACAACTAGTGCAGATATTTTTGTTAGCAGTAATTTCTGACCATTATTTCCATTCACCATTTTGTTTCTCTTCCTTTCAAACTCCACGAAAGAAGATACAACTTTACAGCAACAAACAAAAAGACGAAGCAATTAATTAATATTATGTATATATTATAGTTGATATATGGTTGTAATTAAGAAAATCAAGAATGGGTTGTCAAGAAAATCAAGAATTGATATGGTTACTTCATTCAGCAGGTAAATAAGAAGGTCTTTTACCAGTCAAAGGTAATTAAGTATGTGTGTGTTTGGTATGGAAGAAAATGAACATGAATAAGACATGGTACCCAATAAGTGCATTCATCATCTTATATATATAATATACCTTTGATAAAGGAAAGAATGGATACTAATCAGAATGGAGAAGAAAAGAAGTGTGTAAGTGATAAAGAAAATGGAATGACAAGATAGATTTTTTTTTTTTTTTTGTTAAGATAGAGGGTAGAATTCTTGGTTTAAAAACTCACGCTAGCCAATAATTGTGATCATATCATGAAAAGTATCAGTTAAAAATCACAAGATCTATGAGATGTGATTTTTTTCCATATTTAAGGATTGCCATGATCAACAAGTTTCCAAGGAATCTTTGAATTTTTTGCTGAGGAAAGGATAAATAGTGCACTTTAACGGCTGAGTGTGATGTGTGCTTTGCTTTGCTGAGGTTTTTTTTTTTTTTTTCTTTTGTTCTTTTGTTCACAATGACTACTTATTTTTTAATTCAATTTTCTCTCTTATATTACTTGTAAAATTAGCCTAACTTTCAAGTTCAAAGAAAAAGAAGAGGACCCATTATTTTCATTGTGATGAAAAATGTCAATTTCATAGATCAATGCATATCCCTCACGTATTCATTCATAATTAAGGAAAGCTATTTGCTTCTGGCTTGGCAAAATCTCATGTACAATCTGCTGCCTTTATCCTTCAAAAAATAAAATAAAATCTGCTGCCTTTTTATGGTCCATTAATAGTACAAAATGCATAATCTAGCATATTAGATTTGCTCTTTTTTGGCTAAAAGTCTACATGATATTAAATATCTCTTATTTCTACAACTTAATTAATTATGCCATTGTCAAATCTCTTTTGCCCTTCCTCAATAAATTTCAATAAAAGTCCACCAAAAAATTTAAAGAAATGTTAGGGCCAAGACAAAGTCTAATTGATCTTGCAGTGAATAGTTTTGTTACTATTCAGTCACAGGCAAAGAAATTCATAGTGAACTTATCTTTTTTGCCTAAAATTGTTAGTCTTTGATTGGGTTTAAAAAAAATGACTTAGTGCAAATATTCATAAATTGATCAAGACACCACTTGAAAATAAAAGCTGAAAGATATGAAAATATTAACAATAGTCATTTATTAATCTATATTATTTTTAATTTAAATAAAAAATTATTTATTATATAATTAGATAATTTATAATAATAATAAAAGAAAATTTTGCATTTCAACATGATGCTTTAATAGTTGTATTATATAAGTTTTAGAATATTAAAATTTTAAAAATTATATAAACTAATCAGAAAAAAATCATATGATGAGTGCAATATTTGTAATTTTAATTATATTAATTTTAAACTTCCTTGATTGAGCAGTTACAATCAATTATTATTAATCCAATTTTAAATTTTAAAATTATTTATTAAATAATAAAAATAATAATAATAATAATAGTAATAATAATGAGAACAATAGAAGATATTTTGTATCTGAACGGATGTTTTAACATTTGTAATATATAAGTTTTAGAATATTAAAATTTAGAAAAAATGATATAAACTAATCAAAAAGGAAAAATCTTATCATGAATTCAATATTTGAAATTTTAATTATATTAATTTTAAATTTCTTTTGTCAATTAGTTACAAGTAATTATTAAATTATATATCAATATTAGAGGCTAGGAATCCAATTTTGAGCATTTCATTAATAATGCTAAATTATTGGCCACTAATTTTTTTAAACATTACTCTAATCATCACATTTGTCAAAACATGTCAAACTAGAGGCTAGGGGGCTAAATACCAACCCTTTTTTTTTTTTTCTAAAGGATCAAGCCACAGTTAGATATTGGAATTTGACAGATCCTGCTCTCTACACCCAGATCAAATAGAAGACACATATACTAGAAAATCGGTACAACTCTCCGACAAAAAGTCTCTCTCAAAAGCACGCTCACTGACTCAAAACATTGTCACAAGATTAGGGTTGAGGTTGGTTCAGTTGGTTGGTTGGTCAGCAACGTAACTCATAAGAAGAGAAACAAACTAGCACAAGCTAACTTGTGCTTTACCTAACAGGTACTCTTAATCCTTGACTGTCTTCACATGCCAACAAATTCTAACCTCTTGTGGAATTCCATTTCACTTCTTAGCAGTCTTTCTTCTTTTTACGTTTTTTGTAAAAAAAAAAAAAAGTGATAAATGTTTATAGACTTTATTCATTAATTTTTTATATTCTACCTTTGAACCTGTCTAAATAGACTTGTTTATATAGCACTCAATAAATTCATGAAAAATTCATCTTTCACATCTTTTCGGTAAATTCATTTAGTATATTCAGCTTTGTACTGGTCTAAATAGATTTATTTATATGCACTCAATAAATTCATGACAAATTCATCTTTTCGATAAATTCAAACTTGAGAGGAAAAAAAGAAAAAGAGTACTCATATCACTTTGATCCAACATCTGTTGGTTTCTTTGAAGCCTTTTCTTGGTTATGTCTGGATCTGATTAGTTAATATGCGATTATGTATAAGATTGCTGCTAAAAATGTTCCATTCAATCTATTACTTCATTAGTTAAAATATGCAAATGGGATTATGGCAAATGCAGGAAGTAATGTGAAATTTAGAGGATTTGACTTTATTCATGCCAATGTTGGTACTGCCATAACTATCACAGACTCACTACAATTCACTGAAACATAATGGTAAACAAGGCAGCAGTTGTGCTTTTTTCTCTTTTATTGATTTGGCATATGCAACTGAGTCCTCTATAATGTCCATTATGATTCAAAGTTGGCCATCAAGTTCCAACACTATAGACATCAACCTATTAGGAGCTATGGGTTTTGCAGCATATTCATCTGCTCCAGCATCAAAAAATGCTCGCCTGTTGATGTTGCTCCAGCCACCAGTCGTGCCCACAATCCTGGAGCGTAAGCCCATGGCACGAATCTGCCTAGTTAGCTGTCATATTAAATCAAAAAAATAGAGCATCAGTAGCAAAACTGAAAAATTATCAGGTTCTTAATTTAATTGAGAAAAGATATTATAATAAGATTGGTTCTTTTTGGGGTACATTGAAATATTTGAAGGGAATTGGGACTGTTAGGATTTGATCTCTTATCTCTTGACCTCCTACATTACGAAGCAGACACTCAACCATTAAACTATTAGCTCAACGGTATAACGAGATTGTTCGCTTGGAAGAATTAGTACCTCAATTCCATTCAGGAAAGGAAGAGAATTCTCAATGACAATGAGGTCAAAAGAGTGGCCAGAAGCAAGCAGGTTTATTGCATCCCGGCCATTGTCCAACTCATGGGTCTGAACACCATAGCTTCGAAGAAATGTCTTATGTATCATCTGGAAAGCCCTGTGGCTATCGACTAAAAGCGCATTCAGCCTGTTCCTCAACACTAAACCACGGTATCCATTGCTCCTATTTGGATCTTGAGATGGAGTTCTTAAATGCATAGTTACTCTATCATTGCTTCCATGTCCTCTATGTCCAGATGACCCAGCAGGGGCAGGTTCAGGTGCCATTGCTTCTCCAAGCTGAAAATCATGAGCACACAATAGAAGGAGAAACAACAAAAGAAGAACAATATTTAGTATCAGAATTCAATAGCTCCTATCCAATTTTATTCGCTTACATTTCATCACATTCACTTGCATCCTAGCAAATATAGCATAAGTAAACAGTTTTGTAGATAGATCCTGCCAAAGTATTAAGTAAATAAAGTTCTGATAGACCTTTGTTTTCTGAAACTGACAACGTAGTTGTTTATTCTGATTTATATTTCTGACTGAGAATTCTTCTCAGAAAAAAATTAATGACTGAGATATTATAAATTTCCGTTAATCTGCCACCAATAGTGAAGATAGATAGAGATTATGTTAATGTATGTATATTTACTGAAATATACTAGAACAGCATGCTATCACAAGAATTATCTGCAAGACCTGTTAAGATTCTATCTTACAGTACAAAAATCAACAACAATGAATCGTCTCGAATTCAAACACAGCCGTTTTCGGAAACTCTGTTTAGGCTCTTTCTATTGAACAACAAACATGGACAAGACATAAAGATATAGACAGATTTAAGGCCAAGAGCAAATGCAAGATCAATCACTTCCCACTGCCTTTAAATAAAATAAAGTGCAGATAAACATGAGCAATAAGCACTTTGCAGAAACATCATATTTAGTCAGTGATAATTATGGGGAAATGAAAAGAAATGCTCTCTGTGAGTGCAGAATATAAAATACTAAATGGAGCTGGGACTTACCAACAAACTCTTCCTCTGCTCAGTGTTGATGCCAATATAAGTACCTGGAAATAGGCTTATATAGACACAGAAACGCTAACATTTTCCATTCGCTTGAGAATTTCAGGAGGCAAATGTGCAGGTATGGCAATAATGAAGATTGGAGAAGTGAGATTCACGTTAAGTGACAATGGTTAAGGCTGCAAAAAATCTGGTAGTCAGATTTTTTGTTTTCTATAGTAATTTCTCAGATTTTCAATATCCATGCCATTAAATTACATAAAACTCTAACGATTGTCGCGTGACAAGCACGCGAGCGAGCTTTAGTTTCTTCCATTTTTGCTATTCTTCTAATCAAGCATATAAACCCAGTATCACAATAAGAACTTACCACTAGATAAGTTTAGAAGCAAACAATATATATATTAAGTGTACAGTTACATCTAATGTCTAATTAATCTATGCTGCAATTCTTTCTATTTTGACAGAAGTCAGTTCTCTTGTTTCATCTTGAGAAATCACTCCTGTAAACAACTAATAAGTAGCAAACCACCTTTTACTTGCATGGTCAGTAAATATTATGGTAAGAGCAGTATTTCAGTTTTGCCATTTCTACCTGGTTATTTAACTGCATGACATGAGGATTCTGATAACTAGCTATAACACTTGTCATGCCTAAGCATTTTATAGCAAAAATAACCTATAGTCCTCTGCTTGGAAGAATGAAAAAAAGAATGATCATTGCTTCTCATGCATGGAATAAAGTAATTCCTTAAGGCAACAATGTCATTGCCTCTAGGATTTTGTGCATTTCTTCTTAGCTAGGAAGGCCTGCCAGTCTTGCTAAATTTGGATGAACAAGTACCTAGTGCTCGTTCTGTTTCCTTGCAGACTGTCCATTTCCACAGTTGATTTTAGGCACCACTTTTTTCTGCATTCAGATAGACATTAGGAACACAGGAACATAGCTGGCTGGCTAAATTTTGTTAAATCGCAACTAGAAGAAAGAAGTTTGGGGAGTTTCATTAGAGATTGCAAGTTTGACGTAGAAAATTTTGCCAACGCCAGTTTTTAATTCAACGTGTATCACAATACCATATAATTCAAGTCTGAACTACTCAAAAATTTTAACTCAAATCTGGTTTGATTTAAATTTGAAGAAATTTCTATTTATGAAAAATTTTGAAAATGAATATACTATTTTCAAAATTATTAATGATCTGATTCATAAGTTGAAAATGACTCAAAAATTTTTTATATTTCACCCATATTTGGATGGAATGCATATAAAAAGAAGGAAAATTTGTTAGGTAAAGAAATTAAATAAATAGAGAAAATAATAACTGTTACATAACCTGGCAGTTATTATATAATCATATTTTTGTTCTTCATTACCTTTATAACTGTTATTTAATGGCAGAAAAATTTATATAACTCATAATAGTTGTTAGATAATGGTGGTTGGTTGTCATGGAACAAATTTTTTATTAATTTCTTTTTTCATTTTATTTTTGCCAAAATCAAAATCCAACTAACTTTCCTTTTAAAAGTTCTTCATAAATTAATTTAAAAAATTCCAAAAAATTAAAAAGTAAAATTTATACTTGTTAATAATTGCAAATCATAATTTTAGTAAATCATGAAAATATTTTTTTAATTTATAATATTTTATAATTTGTAACGCAAAAATTCCATATTTCCTTATTTATAATATTTTATAATTGGTTATGTAACATTAAATTACAGCCTCAACGGTTACATTACCTTTACACAACCATGGTTAAGATTTAAATCCATGGGTATAGAGATCAAGAGAATCCAATCAAAGCCAGTTCCTTTTAGATATGTTTTTCCGTCTTTAGCACATTGCCATGCTTGGAAAGTAAATGATTACTAAATTCATTTTTTTGAATTTACAAAAAAAAAATTTTATGAATGAGCGCTCATATATTTGTATGAATCTGTGTATCCTACACTTGCAATAGTTCCCCTCTAAAAACTGAATTTCTTCCACCCAAATAGCGCAACTACAAATGCATATTTCACTAACATAATAAAGAACAAATCATTTCTCAAGGGGATAAAAACATTTCTTTCTTCCATATTTCTAAAAGATCGATTACAATATCCGCAACATAATACAAAATAATATTTGTTTCCCACTGAAAACGCTTTCCCTCCAAAACCAAACAATGACAAAACACAATGGCTATAAAAAAAAAAAACAGAAAAATAATAAATATCTAAGGGGAAGGCATAACACTTTCCCCCCTCTCCACCCCCCCCAAAAAAAAAAAAAAAAGAGAAAGAGGCTTACAATGCATTCACACGAATATACAAAATACACAGTAATGAAGAACCCGACACCCCAATCCCACAATTACATCCTGAATAGACCAAACTAATCATGGCTAGCATCAATTGCGGTACCTGTTCTGGCTTGTGATATCCGATTAGCATAAATAGTCACCAACCGCAACTGTGTGCTGTTAAGCCCCTCCAAATATGGCAAAAATGCTTTCCCAAGCATAATATAAATATCCACCAAGCAGAAAACAACTGTCTGTACTACCCAACAAAAGAAGAAAAAAAAAATTAGAAGATACCAAAAACACATATTCAGGGTCAAGGAAACCCCTGAAAGTTATTTAAATTGACATTTGGTAACAATCTTTGAGAAAACTATCGACAGTAATCCTAACAATGGCATTGCTAATCATTGTGAATTAATTGATAACGCATTTTGTTTTGAACCTTTCAATAATGCCTTCATGTCGTAAGAAAGATGACTTATTCAGTGCAAACAACAAGAACATATATTACCTTGCGAACATCAGCACTCTGGTTTCCAAAAGCTTCAAAAAGGGAAGGCAAAAATGATGGCAACTGAGTCATTAGTTGCTCCTGTGAGAGTCGGCCCACGAGCTGAAGAGCAAAACAAAGAGCTTAATGGATAGGTTCCATATTTATCATTGTGAGTTGCACAAAAATTATGACAATTGGCATAAAAGGCAGCAGTCAGAAAATAGTATAAAAGGTAACACCTTTGTCAGACAGTTTATGCAAGTAACAAGAGTTTTCTCATCTTCAGTAATCAATAAAGGGACAACAACCTGCAACATCAGCTATTACTGCATTACTAAACTACAAAAAAAGCAATTAACATGGGGAACAAAGCAAAAAGTTATGAGATATTCCAGGAATCTGGGCCATCACAACACACGCGCACATGCACAGTTTCAGAACCACATACGCTTAAACATCTGAATGGATCATACTGAGACAGCACAATGCTCAAGCAATGCTCAGCTTCATTAGAAACCTGAAAGCAATACAGGAAGATTGAGATGAGAAAGCAATGCAAAATAGGAATCACAAAAATTGAAAAAATATATATTACTTTTGGAACAACATCCTGTGTAACATGAAGCAGTTTCTCAATCACAATCTCAATGGAATCTTCCATGGCATCTTTCTACAAACATCAGAAAAAAAAAAGAGAGAGAGAAGATTTTAGCAACAATTATTTAAAATATGGCAAAATAAATAAAAATTCCAAAAAAAAAAAAAACCTGATTTTTGAGCATTTCAACAACCAGCGAAAGAACAAGTTCCCGGATTGAGTATTCAGTGTCATCCAACAATTCAAGTACAGCAGTCAAAATTTGATTGAAGTACTGCAAATGATAGAATTGACATCAATATAGAGCTAGATATACATGAAAATATTACATAGTAACTATTAAGTATTAACATGGCTTTGGGAATAAATCATGCACAAGAGTTCAATTGAAATCAATTTATAATTCTTATATTTCAATTAAATTTTGAAGTGAGAAAAATCGAGTTTTATCAATAACGAATTCGAACTTATCTTATTCCATTTTATGACCCATATCTTGAATGGACTAGTAAAACAAAGGCAAGATATTTTCAGAATTTATTTGTGGACCCACCATCATTTGTGCCAAATAAATTTAAGTTATTGATAAATTCTAGCGCTTCCGGTCTAATATCTACTTCTTTAACATTACCACTTTTCAAGAATTGAATTCAGGCACTTGTGTATCTCCAAACACAAGGCTGGACTGAAATAGAAAAAATTCAATCATTTGTGGGATTTCCAAACATTTCGTTATCCAGTGACAGAGTGAATTCATTCAAAGCCCAAATGAGAGATAAATCCTCCAAAGAGGGGAAAAAAATTATAATTATCATATATCAAACAAATTGAAAATCATACGGATTGATTACTGGCACAAAGTTATTTCATGCAGTTGGCATAATTGTTAAAGGCACGTCTCAGGCACAAGGTGCAAGAGGCTTGCATCTGCACCTCATAGCCTCAGAGGCAAGCAACTTCACTAAGATGTGCGCCTCAGAGGAGGTGGTGAGATGTGAAAAGGTGTGCCTTAGTGAAATTGGACCTAAATTTTGTTTTTCACTCATAATTAAAATTAAGCTGACTGATGGGGAGTTGCGCCTCACTAATATTATACCTCATTACTTCAAACAATCAAAAGAACATTAAATAAGGGTTCTTGGCCTCCCCCTCCACAAATGGCATAGCAGACGCACAGCTCTCTCTCTCATTTTTTCTCCTCTATTCTCCTCCTTCTCTCATGTTGATCTTATGTTATTGTGATGCCAAATTCTTTCCCCCTTTTTTCTTTTCCTTTTTTCCATTTCTCTGTCCCATCTCTTTTTCTTTTCTTCTTTTCTCAGTTGTACTTATTTTCTCTTGTTATTTTGAACTGCTGTTTTGCCTGTTTGTTGGTTGCTGAACAGAATTGCTGTTTTTTTTTTTGTATTTTATCTTTTTTTAGTTGCTGATTTGCTATTTTGTAGCCTTAAAATTAAATGTTGTTAAGCTAAATTTTCATGAGCAGCTGGACAATTTTTTTTTTCCTTTTTGTTTTACTCAATTTTTTTTGGCTGCAGTCTTAATTTTTTAGAGCTGATTTGGTTATTGTCTTCCTATTACTTATTGACTTTTTTTGACATGTATTGATATATTGATGTTTTGCCTTAGTATACTGCTATTTACACGTATTTTTATTATGTTTTTTAATGCATTAATATATTGCTCTTTACATGTTGTCTTTTTAGTTTTTATTTTGGATTTAGAAATATGCCAAGTAAATTTATGGTTGAGCATGTATTTTATTTTAGATTTCAAAAACATTGATGTCTAATTTATGATTTTATATATGTGCTATGTTAGGGATCTTATCAGCTTTATCGTATGAAATTTTCTCTCTTTTTTCTTGGGGCCTCAATTCAATGAGGCACACCTGCGTCTTGCACCTTGTGCCTTTAATAACTATGGTAGTTGACAGTATACTGAGGTGTTGATTTAGCAGGACTGTGAAACCAACATAGGCAACAGCAAAGGGCAGGGAAGTTTAACTGTGAAATCCTAGTAATCATAGCCCTTAGTACTAATTAATAATTATCCACAACCACACATCATATAATAGCATAAAACATCATAATATAAAAAAAAATTGCATAATAAATAATCATTTATGTTATATGTGCATGAATGGCATGTGTGATGTCCTGATGCAATTTCACGCACAGGACTTGCTTTTTAGCCTCGTAAGAGCCTTTTGATAAAGTAGCAAATTAAGAAAATTGTGCATGCATGCATGCATATGTGAGACAGAAAGAGAGAGAAAGAGAGAGAGAGAGATTGATTATAGCATACTTTGGACCAAACAGAGTGATCATTAGCCATAGATGCTTCAATTAACTGCTGAAGTGCACCACGCTTACTTGCAGTCGAACTTTCATCATTGCCATTGCAAATCTACAAAAAGGAGGAAGATCTTCACAACTTGCAACAAACCAATTTCTTTATACACAAATATAATAACTGTCTAATAGAAAATTTCCCTTATCAAACAATTACATTGGTAAGTAATTATTAACAAAAGAAATCATTGAGGTTAAAGATACCATCATCTCACCAGGTGAAGAATTTGGGGAATGCTAGGACCAGAATATGGCAAAGGGTTGATCTTTACAGCAGCAGGCTTATGATGATTAAGGTCCAAGTCAAGTGAGGCCTCATTGTCATGCCCAAAGCCTTCAGCATCCACCGACACTTCAGAACTCATCAGCCCATTAATATCCAGACAAGGAGCAGACAAACCCTCTGAATTTAAGGTGCTGTCCACGTTTTCAAGGCGCCCAGCCCGGGATCCCATGTTTTGAGTAGTAGAGTTCACCAAGTAGGTCAACTCCGTAGTTTTTGAATTATGTACATCAACATTAGAATTATTCTCAAAATTCTGATATAGGTTCTCCTCAGTTTCATCACAAGCAACTTGGCCAACACTTCCAGCAATCAAGGTTGATTCTTGGGTAGAACTCCATTTCCTGCCACCATCACTGTCAATAGAACCAGCAGAGTACCTTCCAAACAAATTACTCTTCTTTGTCACACCAATATATCCTTCCTCTGAAGATGTTCCAACAACATCAGATGGATCATAAGAGGATTTGGAGCGCTGTCGCTCTTTCTTGTTCTGCAAAAAGTTCATTAGGTCCACC
>CATIWR010327302.1:0-17760 GCA_949677035.1 Omphalea diandra | reverse complement strand
GAAGAATTATTGATCAACTATCAAGCTTGAAGGGAATTAAAGAATACAAGAGTTTTTATCATGAACACTTTTCTATTTTATTTTCTCTTTATTTTGATGTTGGTTAGTAATTCAATTATGAACTAAATTAATTAGACACTTGGGTATGATGAACTCTAAGATGAGTTTTGAATTGTGATTTTTTAGATAATATAATATTTTCATTATTTTATGGAATTTAATTGTGTTTGCTCTTTATTTTCTTGAATTGATATATCCGAAATATTGATTCTTGTTTTAACTCTTTAAACTTAGATTGAGAAATCAAGTTATTGAATCGATGTAGCACAATTGAAAGGAGTTGCATGTACCCCTAGAGATAGAATAACATAAATCTTCTGGATTAGGGTCAAACCTAATAGTGAAATTCAAGGAACTATAATGCAATTTTAGGAGTTTTAATTAGGAAGAGATTCCAATTAATCAACCTATGATTAAATGTTAATGATCTTGAGAAGGACTTTAACCTACTAAAGGGATTTCCACGGTTCCATAAATATTAAATTAGATTGTATTGTTGGAAAATTAATTTCTTAATAAATCTCAGGGGGATTCAATACTTGAGTGCCACTGGTCATACTGGTCATTTTTTTTCCCACCCTCTAGTTTATATTTTCATTATTCTAGTTAGTTGAATTATTTTATTTTAGTTTTTAATTAGTTAATTAATTCACTTAAATTTATCGGTTAAATAATAGAGAAAGAGCTAATACTATTACTTTTAATCCTTGAGAGATCATCACTCGATATTCCTACGCTATACTATACTCGATAGGTGCACTCGCCTACTCAATCTATAGGTGTTGGCCTCATATCGTATCAAGTTTTTGGCGCTGTTGTCGAGAACCAAAATATTAGGAACACTTTATATCTATTAATTTAGCCAATTTTTCTCTTTTGCAATTTTTTTTGTTTCATTTTACCCTTCTTGTTTTAGTTTCATTCTTAATTTTGTTGTGGTCTCTACTATTTTCAAGGACTTTAGCAGTGTATGACTCGAAACAACACAACTGAGCTAGAACCTGAAGATCCTGAAATATAAAGGACTTTCCATAAGAATTTAAGGCAAAAGTGTCAAAAGAAGATTGAGCATAATCAAGAGATAATAATCATGGCATATTGTCAAATGACTATGTTTGACTACGCCAAACCCACTGTGATAGATGTTGGAACAAGCATAATGAGACCCGCTTTTGCAGCCAAAAATTTTGAAATCAAGCCAAATATCAATCAAATGGTGCAGCAGTCAGTACATTTTGATGGTTTGCCAAATGATTATCCAAATTCCCATCTAGTTGATTTCTTAGAGATATGTGACACTTTCAAGATCAATGGAGCAATGAATGATACCATTCATTTATGATTATTCCCATTTTCATTAAGGAGAAAAACAAAATGGTGGTTAAACTCACTTCCTAAAGGTTCTATTATTACATGGAACTAGATGACAAAGAAGTTCTTATTAAAGTATTTTCCACCTGTGAAGTCAGCAAGATTAAGGAATGATATCTCATCGTTCTTTCAATCTAATTTCAAGTCACTTTATGAGATGTGGGAATTGTTCAAAGACTTGTTGAAGAAATGCCTACAACATGGGTTGGACGCTTGGATTCAGATTTAGACATTTTATTGTAGATTAAATCAAATGACTCGTCAAATGACAGATGCAACGGCAGAAGGTTCTCTTAACAATAAGACACCAGATAGAGCTCAAGCATTGATTGAAGAGATGACAACGAATGGATATCAGTGGCAAAAAAATTCAAAGAGTAACAAACCTATTGGTATGTATAATCTTGATTCAATCACTGCTTTGGCAAGTCAAGTTGAAGCTTTAAATAGGAAGATTGATGGATTGGTTCTAGCACCACATATGGGTCAAGTGTTGCAATATGACTCGTGTGGAATGGGACATAAAAGCCAAGATTGTCCTAATATGCTTAGAATGCAACAAGAGCAAGTGGACTATATGGGAAACATTCCAAGATCACAAAATAACCCTTATAGTAGCTCCTATAATCTAAGATGGAGAAACTACCCAAATTTCCCATAGAGGAACCAAAGGCAACAAAGGAATAATCCTCCATAGGGTACCAACAATAACAACAACCATCCCAAGAGAATAAATCAAATTTAGAAGAGCTAATGACCAAATTTATCCAAGCTTCTGATGCTCGACTCCAAGCTCAAGATGCCACTTTGAAGAACCATGAAACAATGTTGAGAAATTAAGGAGCTTCTATCCACAATTTAGAGAATCAAATTGGATAGCTTGCTAAAATGATTTTAGAAAGGCCACAAAGGAGTTTGCTTAGTAATATAAAGACAAATCCAAAGGAACATATGAAGGCGATCAACTTTAGAAGCAAAAAAGAATTACATGCTAGACCTAAAGCTCAAGTCAAGGAGAAGAGTGTGGAGGAAACCCAAGACCAAGGTGATGCACATCCTAAACCAGTTAAGGTATTCAAGCCTACTATTCCATATCCTACGAGACTTAAGAAATATCACTTAGATGACCATTATAGTAAGTCTTTTGAACTCTTTAAGCAACTCCATATTAACTTACCGTTTGTTGAAACTCTTTTGTAGATGCCCAAGTATGCGAAATTTTTGAAAGAACTCCAAGTGAACAAGAAGATACTTGAGAAGTTATCTATAGTGATCCTTAGTGAGAAGTGTTTGTCCATCTTGCAAAATAAGCCACCTCGAAAGCTTAAGGATTTAAGGAGTTTACTATCCATTGTCTTATTGGTGATTTGACTGTTGATAGGGCTTTAGCTGATTTAGGGGCAAGCATAAACCTAATGCCTTATAATTTATATGCTAAGTTAAGATTAAGGGAGCCTAAACCAACTAAAATGAGCATTCAATTAGCTGATAGGTCAGTTAAATACCCTAGAGGTATCATTGAGGATATGTTGGTTAAGGTAGACAAATACATTTTTCCAGTTGATTTTATCATACTTGATATGGATGTCAATGTTGAGGTTCCATTAATTTTGGGTCAACCATTTTTTGCCACAGGTAGAGCTTGGATTGATGTTAGTGCAAGTAAATTAGCTTTAAGGGTTGGAGATGAAGAAACGACCTTTAAAATTTATTATGCTTTTAAACACTCACTTGATCAAGATGACGCTTGTTATTTCATTGATTTTATGGATTGTGGTATTTTTATTATATACAGACAATTATCTCTCAAGATCCATTAGAACATTGTCTTATTCAAGGTAAGGAGACAAGTAAGGAAGAAGGTGTGAGAAATGAGCAAGTAGCCTATCTAGAGGCTAATGAACCAATGAGCCAACATTGTCTAATTACATTGTTGGCATTTAATATCGTTCCCAAGGCCAGTGCTCTTAATGAAGTGCACCTTAGTGATATTTAGCTTGCACATAAAATGATCCATGGTTTAGGTGATATCGAAGGTGTCCCTTTAGCTCCCATTTTAATTACTTGCATTCGTGATGTTGTTTGTCTCTCATGGTCGAACAAAAATTTTGTTTTCCACATGCTTTTAACCAATCTTTTTGCAAGTTTAGGGGTTGATTTTGTAGGTGAATGCATGGTTCCTATGGAGTCTCCAATAACTGCTGATACACTCTGCCATTGGAGCTTCTTCTCTATTGATCATGCCCATACTCGATCGTTCCCTATCCCAGCTCACTCACCCTCTAAGGATGATGTTTTGCTAATGTAGGGCAAGCATGACCATCACAGGAACCTCTACCAACAGTTGGTGAACCTACCCAACGTCTACTGTCCCACATACTTTACGATGTTCGCACATTGCATGAATGCCAAAATCGCTTGGAAGATGTGCGAAACCAAATGTCTCAACAATTGGTTTAACATGGAGAGCTCCGTATTCAAATTCAGGATTTTGTGCAACGTCTTCTGCATCGGTTGCCTCTACTTGCACCTTGAAATTTCAGGGAAGTTTCCTAATCCCTTTATTTTTTTATTGTGTTATTTGTTTATTTTATCATGCTAAAAACTTATCCTACACATTGAGGACAATGTGTTTTTAGTGTGGGGGAGAGTTTGTATTCTTTGATAATTTTTATTTTTATTTATTCCTATTTTATTTTTATTTTACTTTCTTCATTTATATATGTTTAAACAAAATTTTGATGTGTTATTTGCTTTATTGTGTGAATGACTCATTATCTGCTTAGTAATTCCCTCATTTTCATCTTAATTTGCTCAAAAATATCTAGCTATGCCTTAGATTCACTTTCTCAATTTGCAAATCCTGTTTTCTACGATATACATTTAATTATCGTTATTTTTAAATAAAATCTCAAGGTTTAGAAGTTTACAAATTCTTAAAACAAAAATTCATTTTTTACACTATAAAAAAATTTGAGCCTCTTTTCCTTGTAATGTGCTTAATTTTGTAAATTCCTTGTTGAGTGAGTCTTCAAATAGTGCTAGAGACTCTAGAACTTGATTTGTTATCATTTTGACATTATCAAATACAAGCATAAAAATGATTAATGCAATTTAGGATTAGCCACTTGTTCCTTTTTCTTTCTTCATCCACCCTTTTATCCATTTAATGAGCCCTATTGTGCTTATAAGAACCCTATTTTTTTTTTTTTTTATATAATCCTATGTTTAGCTAGCTAATGAAGCCTAGTCCCTTAAAATATAATTGATAATGTTTGCTTTGGGATGAGATTTGGTTTCTACAATTACAAGGGATTGTTTCATGAAATTAGTGAAAACTCTTAAGTGTGGGGTTGAGTGTTTTATTCTTTGGGGTGACAATGAAAAAATGTTAGTTGATTAATTGTTTGATTTTTGTATTGTTACCTTATGTAATTTTATAACAACTCTTCTTTCTTTGTCTCAAAATAAAAAAAAAGTCAAAAAAAAAAAAAAGAAGAGGAAAAAAAAAATAATATGAAAGAAAAAAATTCAAAGAAATAAAAGAGGAAGAAGAAGATGTATTTCTTTATCAAGGCAGTTCAATTCTATATCAAGTAAGGGTCTAGAATTTCTATTAATTTTAAGGTCCATAAGAGTAGGATTATGTTTTGGCATAAGATTTGTTCTTTATTAAGAGATCATGTGAGTTTCATTTAAGAAAATATTTAGTAAGCATGATCAATTATTTTGTAGTACACTAACCTTTAAACACTTGAAATGAGGGGTACGTTGTGCAAAACTTGATAAATTATTTTTTTTTGTTTTGTGAATGAATAATCTTTGATGCATTTGATTTAGGGGTAGTTATGATTAAATAAGTATGCTAAAGCACAATTTTTGCAAGTTTGAGAATTGATGAATTTTTTGCATAGCTCAGTTAATTTGGTTTGTTACGATGCCAATGAGGGGATGAAATGTGTTTATGAGTCAATTGTATTAGTTTTTATGTGTTTTGTGCTTAGTGTTTTTCTTATTTTGTTTTAAGTCTTTTGTTCGTGTCTTTTTCCATTTGCTTAGTATTTTTGCTTGGGGACAAGCAAAATGCTAAGTGTGGCGGAATTTGATATTATTTATTTTTAGTATTTTTTAGGGCTAATTTTATTATTAATTGAGTCTAATTTGAGAAAAAAATACTAGATAATATCTCACTTTTGGCTTGTATTTTAATAATTTTAGGAAATCCTGGAAATTGGAGGTTACTGATGAATTATGAAAGTTTATTGGATGAAATTGTGCAATTTTAGAAGTTCAGGGACCAAAAAGAAATTTGTCTACTCCATGAACCAGTTTTAATATTTGCCGGACAGAGTTTAAGTCCAATTTCCATTCAAATTAGGAAGACCCGAGAAGACCATGCAATTGTGGAAACTTCACCAGCTCCTTTTTCACAAGAGAGGAAGTTGTTACAATTCCTAATTGGTGGAGGATGTTATTTTTCCTAATTTAAAGAGGAATAGGAGACTATAAATGGAGGATGAAGTCTTTGTAAAGAGGAGAATTATTATTAGAAAGTTTTTATTTTCTAGAGAAGAAGCTATCCACAAGAGAAGAATTATTTGTCAACCATCAAGACTGAAGAGAATTGAAGAATACACAGGCTTTATTATGAAAACTTTTCTATTTTATTTTCTCTTTATTTTGATGTTGGTTAGTAATTCAATTATGAACTAAATTAATTAGGCACTTGGGTATGATGAACCCTAAGATGAATTTAGAATTGTGATTTTTTAGAAAATATAATCTTTTCATTATTTATGGAATTCAATTGTGTTTGTTCTTTATTTTCTTGAATTGATATATCCAGAATATTGATTCTTGTCTTAATTCTTTAAACTTAGATTGAGAAATCAAGTTATTGAATAGATCTAGCATAATTGAAAGGAGTTGCATATACCCCTAGAGATATGATAACATAAATCTTTCGGATCAGGGTCAAACCTAATAGTGAAATTCAAAGAATTTTAATACAATTTTAGGGGTTTTAATTAGGAAGAGATTCCAATTAATCAACCTAGAATTAGATGTTAATGATCTTGAGAAAGACTTTAACATACTAAAGGATTTTCCACAGTTCCATAAACATCGAATTAGATTGTATTATCGGAAAATCAATTTCTTAATAAGTCTTAGAGGGATTCAATACCTGAGTACTATTTGTCATATTAATCATCTTTTTCTCACTCTCTCGTTCATATTTTCAATATTTTAGTTTGTCAAATTATGTTATTTTATTTCAATTAATTAATTAATTCACTTAAAATTATCGGTTAAATAATAGAGAAATAGTTAATACTAGTATTTTTAATCCTTGAGGGATCGACACTCGATACTCCTACGCTATACTATACTCGATAGGTGCACTTGCCTACTCGATCTACAGGTGTTAGCGATAGATCGTATCATGATTTTATAGGAAATCCTGAAAATTGGAGCTGATGGATGAATTATGATAGTTTTTTTTGGTGAAATTGTACAATTTTAGAAGTTCAGGGACTAGTTTTGATATTTTTTAGACAGAATTTGAGTCCAATTCAAATTGGAAAGAGTCGTGCAAGATATTTGGAGAATTAGATGCACCGGGTCTTATTCAAAATAGGACAGTTTATTATTAGTTTTTTTTTCTAATTGGTGGAGGAGTATATACTTCCTATTTGGAGGGAGAGTAAGAAGAGTATAAATAAGAGAATGAGAATTTTGAGTAAAAAGAAAAGAGTTTTGGTTTATTTCATTTTTTTAGAGAGAAGTCTTTTGTTTATTTTTATTTTTCTAGAGAAGAAGTTGTTAACAATAGGAGAATTGTTGGCCAATCATCAAGCTGAAAGAGAATCAAAGAATACAAGAGTTTTATCATGAAAACTTTTCTATTTTATTTTCTTTTTATTTTGATGTTGGCATGTAATCCCAATATGAACTAAATTAGTTAGACACTTGGGTATGATGAACACTAGGATGAGTTTTGAATTGTGACTTTCTTTTCTTTAGATAATATAATATTTTCTTTATTTTATGAAATTCAATTGTGTTCGTTCTTTATTTCCTTGAATTGATATATTTGGAATATTGAATCTTGTTTTACAATTATTTAAACTTAGATTCAGAAATCAAGTTAATGAATAGATTTAACATAATTGAAATGAGTTGCATGTGTCTCTAGAGATAAGATAACATAATCCTCTGGATTAAGGTCAAACCTAATAGTGAAATTCAAAGAGCTATAATGCAATTTTAGGGATTTTAATTAGGAAGAGATTTCAATTAATCAACCTAGGATTAGATGTTAATGATCTTGAGAAGGACTTTAACATGCTAAAAGGATTTCCATAGTTCCATAAATATTAAATTAGATTGTATTGTTGAAAAATTGATTTCTTAATAGGTCTTAGGGGGATTCAATACTTGGTATCATTTGTCATACTGGTCTTTTTTTTTTGCCCACTCTCTAGTTCATATTTTCATTATTCTGGTTTATTGAATTATTTTATTTTAGTTTTTAGTTAGTTAATTAATTCACTTAAATTTGTTGGTTAAATAATAGAGAAAGAGCTAATACTAGTACTTTTAGTCCTTGAGAGATCGACACTCGATACTCCTATGCTATACTATACTCGATAGGTGTTCTTGGCTACTCGATCTATAGGTGTTGGCCTTAGACTGTATCACAAATGCTTACCAGCACTCTCCAATTTCATGGCCTCTCTTACGAAGAACCCAATGCTCACATAACAAACTTCTTAAAGATTTGTGACACCTTTAGGCAAAATGGAACGTTTGTAGATGCAGTAAGACTACACCTTTTTTCACACACTCTTAAGGATAAGGCAAAAGAATCGATCAATTCATTGGAGCCAAGGAGTATCTCTACTTAGGACTAGCTATCTTAAGCCTTTCTTAGCAAATACTTTCCTCCCTTAAAAATGACTAGACTTAGAAATGAAATCACCAATTTTAGGCAATAAGATAGGGAGACATTAAATAAGGCTTGAGAATGGTTCAAAGATCATTCAAAGAGATGCCTCAAATCATCAAATTCCAAAATAGTGAATTGTGCATACCTTATACAATAAACTCTTTGGGCAAATTAAAATCACCATAACTACAGTAGCCAGAGGATCCATATTTGATAAAATAATGGATATAACATATGATTTGATTGAGACAATGGTAAACAACAACAACCAAGCTCATGAAAGCACTTTGCCTAAGAAAGTAGCAAAAATTCAAATCATGGATGCATTCCAAACCTTGTAAGTTCAAGTATCATCTTTGTCCAAACAATTGAGTGCTTTAAATTGTAATGTCGTGTCTTTTCCTTTCTTGCAAGTTATGTGTGACTTTTATAAGGAAAGTGGGCATAAGAGTGTTGATTACAAAGCAGGGAATCCCTTTGCTCAAAAGCAAGTAAATTATGTGGGAAACTTCAACTGTCAACCTAACAATCCATACTCTGATACCTATAACTTGGACTGGTGAAATTACCCTAATTTCTCTTAGTTTAACAATAACACTCTAAACCCTAAAAGCTAAAGACCACTACCTAGTTTCAAACCCTTACCACCAAATTATCAACCTTAGAAGAAGAAATCAAGCCTAATAACCCTTTTAGAAAAATTCATATCCAAAAATATTGCTAGACTTGAACAATATGAAGAGAATTTGAGAAGAGCTGATGCTAAGATAGACCAAGCCCACATAAATCACTCATCCTCCATCCATAACCTTAAGATCTAAATGGGACACATAGCCATTGCCCTTAATTTTAGATCCCAAGGTGGCCTACCTAGTAATTTCAAAACCAACCCAAAAGACTAAGTGAAAGCCATCACCTTAAGGAGAGGTAAGGAACTTTAATAAAGGGTAAAGGAAAAGACAAAAGAAGAAAGCAGATAGATTAAGAAGAATACCTAATCAAGGAGGACAAACCTAAGGAAAAAGTGAAACCATATGTACCTCCATGTTCCTTTTCCCTTAAGACTTAAGCAAAATTTGATATATAAACAATTTGACAAATTCTTGGATATGCTAAAAAAGATACAAATCAATATTCCATTTTGTTGAAGTGCTTGCTCAAATGCCAAAATATGCAAAATTCATGAATGATGTATTCGTAAAAAAGAACAAATTAAAGGAATATGAAAGAGTCACCTTAATTAAGGAGCATAATACCATCATTCTTAACAAATTACCTCTAAAACGAGGAGATTTAGGGAGTTTCACTAAACCTTGTGATATTGGTCATGTTTTTTTTTTTCTAAACATTCTTTGTAATTTAGACTAACAAATTTAATACCTTTGTCTATTTTGAAAATTTAGGTATTGGTAAGATGAAGTCCACCAAGTTGTGTCTCCAACTAGTGGACCATTATCATATATCCAAAAGGGATAGTAAAGATGTCTTCATCAAAGTGGATAAGTTCATAATTCTGGTGGACTTTACGGCTCTTGATATGGAAGTGTATAAGGAAATTCCAATGCTTTTGGGATGACCATTCCTTGCAATTGGTGGTGCTTTAGTTGATGTTAGAGAAAGAACACTTACCTTGTGAGTTAGGGATAAGGAAGTATTGTTCAATATGTACAAAGCCATTACAAATCTTATGAAGAATGAAAGGTGTCTATGAATTGACGTTATTAAAGAATGCTCTAAAGAAGTCTTCGAAGAAGAACAAAAGACTCTTAATCTTGAAAAGGTAACCATGGTAAAGGTAGAGACAACAAAAGCGGGAAGTACTATAGAGGTAAGTACTCCAACTTTTAAGGTATGTGATGATCCTTCTTCTTCTTCTCTTATTTAGCGTTTAGACTAAGAAAAATGCCTAAAGATAACCATACCTTTCATTCTTAAATCTCCTTAACTTGAGCTTAAGCCTTTATCCTCTTGCTTTAGGTATTCATTCTTAGGGAATGATAACACCCTTTCAATTATCATCTTTAATAAGCTCATACAAGCACAAGAGGGAAATATTATTAAAGGTGTTGAGGAATAAGATTAGAGCCTTAGGATGGACTATAGTGGATATTAAGAGGATTAGTCCTACACTTTACATGCATAAAATTTTGATAGAGGACAATCACAAACCCATCTTGGAACACCAATGAAGGCTTAACCCTAATATGAAAGAGGTAGTTAGGAAGGAAGTCGTGAAATTACTAGATGTGGAAATCATCTACCCTATGTTCGATAGCCCATGGGTTAGTATGGTTCAAACAGTTCCTAAGAAATGGGGATGATGATTATAACTAATGAAAACAATGATTGGTATCACCTTTTATAAGATTAGTCTTTATGCACTTTAGGCATATAAAACCATTTATAAGACACTGATTGGTATCACCTCTTACCACTTGATGTTAGGGAAAGCTTGCCACTTGTTGGTAAAATTGGAGCATAGGGTTTATTGGGCATTTAAATTTTTAAATTTTGACGTGCATCTTACTGGTGAAAAGGGGAAACTTTAACTCAATGAACTTGAATCACTTTATCTTCAAGCCTATGATAACAATTAGATCTATAAGAAGAATAAGAAAAAGATGGCATGATAGTCATATCTTATGCAAGGAGTTCTAGGAAGGACAAAAAATGTTACTCTTTAACTTAAGGTTACATCTTTTTCTGGGCAATTCAAGTATAGATGCTCAGGATCATTTGTCATGGTCAAAATCTATCCTCATGGTGCCACTGAAATTGTAAATTCTAAAGGCGAGATCTTTAAGGTCAATGGCCACCAATTGAAGCCATACTATGAAGGATATACTACACAAAAAGGGGACACTCTTTCTCTCCCACATGTCTCAACATAAATGCCAAGCACAAGGTTTAAGTTGGAGACCTTAAACTAGAATGTTCTTAGGGTAATCCCCCAGATTCTATCTTTATCGTCTATTCCATCAATTTTCTTTTAATGTTCTTTATTGTTTTGTAGGATTAAACTTGAGGAACTCAATAATTAAAGCTTCAAATGAGTTTGAGGGAGTTTTCTTTCACCCATGGCCATTATGATGATTAATCTTCATAAAATAGTCCTTTGGAAGAACACACGGCTTCATCACAAGACCATGCATCAAAAGAAGACATTTGGATAGTAGCAAATTAATTCATATGACATAACCACATGATTGTGTTCTCTTTTAAAAGACCCATTTTAAACATTGCACCCTTCATCTTCTTCCTACTTTTCTCTCAAAATCCCTAAACACACTCATCCCTAATTCAACCTTTCTCCCATAAAAACTCACCAAAACACCATCCCTTAACCTCTAATCTCGATTTCCACCATGGGAAAGAGGTAAAAGATCATTGCCAAATAAAGATCCGACTCCTCTAACTTTACTCCTTCTCTTAGTGCTACCCCAATCTTTAGAGAAGATGAACATGAAGCCAAGTATGCCCTCCTTTCTAAGCATCCAATTTTCCCCACCAAATTCATCGACATAGGTGGCCTTCTAGATATGGATTTGCTTGATGAGCTCTAAAAGCTCATTAGGGTTCTACAATAGGAGCAATTTGTTGACCCTCACTCATTTTCTTATAAAGAGTTAACTCTAAAATTCCTTGCTAATTTGCACATTGAATCTAGGAGAATAGAAGGGGCATTATCATTTTGGCACTATCTCGTTCTAATTGTTCAATAAACTACACACCCTTTCTTTAAGCGAAGTGGCAAAGATTTTTTAGCTCAATAACAATGGGTTTATTAATTTTCCTAAGAATTTTGTTAATCGAGAAGTATGGGCTTCTTTATGTGGCAAATCCTATTATAAAACATAAGTGAGGCAGGTTTTGGAGATTAACCATCCTTGTGATATATGCACTGATTATTCTCATATTCGATAACAGAAAGAGATAAAAGTAATAGGGTAGTCAATAAAATTGAATTATTATTTTTGTGGTGCATGCAATTTGATAATTCCATTGAGAACTCTTAGTGGATTATTCATCATATAAGGATGGTTACTAAGAGAGATATCGAAGGTATTTTTGTTGGTAGGTTTATGACTATTATTGCAAATTATTTAAGAGTTTATGACCCCACTTTTATAGCTAATCATATAAAAGCCAAGGGCGATTAAAGTTTTTCTTTCCCTCACATTGGTATTGTTTAGAAAGAGGGTACTAAGTACGTGATTATTCAAGATGCTCAAGTAGAAATGAGTGATGAAGAAGGAGTTACACCACAAGATGTACATATAGGAGAGGACTTCACTCATGCTCCACCTCTACCCTTATGGGTCAATTAGAGGAGATTTTGACATGGGTGGAATTGAGGTTGGAACACATAGATCATCACTAAGCTATTTTTAGAGAAGAGGTACTCAATCAACTTGCAACAATGGATAAAGGATAAAGGATGTTGATGGGCATTACAAGCTTACTTTGGCCATGTCAATTTTCATCCATCCCTACCATTAATGGATTGTTGCACCCAAGTTCTTTAGATGAAATAACAATTGAAGGATTACGACAAAGTTGTTGATCACATTTCCATCAAATGTGACAATACAAGTGTAATTAATCTCTATAAGAATCCCATCCAACATTTTAAGAGTAAACATATAGATATTAGACGTTATTTTCATAGAGATCATGTCCAAAATGGTGATGTTGTGTTAGAATTTATAGACACAAATCATCAACTTTCAGATATTTTCACTAAACCTCTCAATGAAGAAAGATTGAACTTCATTAAGAGAGAATTGAGAATGCTTGATGGAAAATCCCTAAAGTGAAAAGTTTGATCTTTTGTTTAATTGATATGTGTTGTTTATTTGTGATATTTATCTTTGGATGTCTTAATTTTAAATGTAATTATGCTTTTCTATGTCAATTTGCATAAATTAAGCATCAATAAATTAAGTGGATCACAACTTTAAACGTCAAATTTTACTTTTTCATTGTTATCTTTCTTGTCTTGTAATTCACAGTCGTTATTTCTTGACTCACAGTCACAAATTATAGGTTCATTTTACTCAGCTGATAACTATCAATTCGCGATCATGACTTTGCTCTCCATTGTCAATTTAGTCAAAAATTCAAATTTTGACCATTGTACGTGTCGGTTCTTGAGTTTTTTTATCCGTTACTCACATTTTTCAAAATTAGCGATCGCAACTTTTTATTAGCGATCACGAATTTTAGTAACTACCACACATTCATTTGATTTGACTACCAACTATTTCCAACCTTTCATTATTCATATTCTAGTAATTTCTAGCCATTTATACACCATTTCTATGCTTATATAAACCCCTTAATCAATAATTTTCATCACTACTTACTACACCAAATCAATCTATCTTCTCTTTTACTCTCAAACATCTCCAAAACTTCTAATCTTCTCCAATGGCTCCTAAGAAAGCTTCAAAAGTAGAGAAGGGCAAGGCAGTAGCCCAACCCTCTACACCACCACCCTTACATCAAATGAAAGGGATTACAAAAGAGGAGAAGGATCATTATAAGGCCAATGCCTTCAGGATCATCATTCCAAAAAAAAATTCCTTCTACTTTTCTTCTAAAGTCTCTGGGGATCAAAGATGACATCCACACGTTTCTCTCCAATTTGGGATGGAACAAATTCATCTTTAAGGATGAGCCCAAATATGAAGAAATCGTAAAAGAGTTCATGTGCACCGTGACTCTAAGTCATAGAGCTGAATCCTACATCGGATAATATGGGTTAGTCTTTCATGCTTTTGGATATCCTTACTTTATCACTTTCGAACAATTGTCCAACCTTTTCAATCTTCAATTTGGAGATAACATTTCATCCATTATCTCTTCACTTGATGTCATTTACTCTGAGTTTTGGTCTAAAGTTTCTATCGAGACCAAACATGATCCCAAAACCTCTTTAGCCAAATACATCAAAACCCTTCCTCTTTGGTTACTTCATCGTATCATCACCTTCTCTATTAACGCTAAAGGTGATGGTAATGAAAAGGTATCCTAAAAGGATCATGCTTTCCTTTTCTACCTTGTAAACAATAAACCTATCCAATTTGGTCGCTATCTTGTGGATCCACTGATTCACAGGAGCACTAAACCTAAGAGTCAATTTCTCATTCCTTTCCATGTAACTGCCATCTACAAATATGTTGGTGCTCTTAATTAGGAAAATAAAAAATTCCTTATAAAGAAACTCCTTCCTTCCCAAAATTCTATGGATCTCACCTACCTTATTAATGTCAAAGCCATTCACCTAGATTCATATACCTATACTTTGGGTGCTTTTGGGGCCAAAAAGCTGAAAACATCCTAAGCCACCAAAAGAAAAAGGCTTATCATTGAAGAAGGAGCAATACCAGTCCCATCTTTTCAACCAAAATCTAAGACCAAGATTTCTCTTACCACCATTAACCAAAAGTTAGATAAGGTGATGAGGATGTTGAAAAGAAGATTTCTCCTTCTTTCCCACTCGCACAGTGATCTGGTGGACCTATAAGAGAAAATGGGTACTCTTCGCTGTCATTTTCCATATTTTGATGATTATGAAGACATATCGGAGGAGGAAGGCAACCAAGAGATTGAGGATGGAGACAAAGCTGAAGGAGGAGGAGACGACGAAGAGCAAGATGATTCTAGAGATAATGATAGTTCTCCAATCTTCTAGATTAGGATTCCTTTTTTTTTCAAAAAAAAAAAAATCTTTGATATAAAGTTGTCGTTCCCACATCTTATGAATAAATAAAAATGTTTAATTTGCAATCCTTTGTCTCATCTATTATGTAATTGAATTTATTTTTATGATAACTCTATTGGTGATTGCAACTCTTATCCTTATTACAACTTTTATGATTCTATGAATTAATATTTGCTCCTTATGATCACTTTTTCTCATCTTTATGTATTTTATTTGATCTTCTCCATTCACCCTCTTTTTGATATTGCCAAAGAGGGAGAGAATTGTATGGAGAAAATAGTTTGGAAGAGAAAAGCATAAGTTGAGGGGGGTGTATTGTTTGTCTCTCATACTTAGAATTTTACTTTGATCATTAATTAGAAATTTTTTAAGTATTCAATGAATCGTTTACCATCCTAACTTCACAACTCATGCATTTGTTTTCCATTAAGATCAATCTAAGTTGTCAAAATCAAAAAGGGGAGATTGTTAGACTAGGTTGGTTAAACCTAAGTCATGAACCTCTTTTGATCTTGATAATAAAGATTAATCAGTTCTAATACTTTTATTAAGTGTTGTCTTGCAGATTATAGGTTAGTTTTTTCATTAAAAGTTGGATGGAATTCAAAATCTCCAGCCTTGAGAAGTTCATCTAAATTTACGGTGTGTATATCTTATATTGCAACTGCGAATTAGTCATAAGGATGGATGAAGTTAGGCCAGACAAATTTGCGGGCAAATTCATAACCACGACTTAGCTGAAGGAAATGAATTTGAGTCATAGAGGAATTCACGGTGGGTATCACGTTTGGATTCACGATCACAACTTTCATAGTGACAAAAGAGGGAACCAAAGCCACAACCATAAATGCCAAGTGTCCAAGGTAACCATTGAAGATCAAAAATCGCAAGAGCAAATTGTTGGTCACAACCACGAATTAAGAAGCTATAATTTCCTCATCAAACTGAGGAATTTGCGGTCTCAATCGCACCTAAGGCAAAGATAACTTGACCGCAACTTTTAAGAAGCAGGTAAAACACAATGGCTACATTTCTTAGATAACCAATGGACAATTGACATGTAGACTAGCCATTGGACACAAAATAGGGTTCTCTACCATGATTTCTAGCTCCTCAGTGCAAATTGGAAATTCACGATCATGAAATGTTAGTGGCAATCGCGACTTTTGCCTGACAAGCATTTAATGCAAAATTTGCCTAGCACAACTTAGAGATTTGTTGATAATTTTAGAGAAACATCTCTTTAGTGGATGTGGGCTATAAATAATCCACCAAATAGATGTAAATACAAGAGAATACATTAATTTGTAACCAAACTCTTGACAATTGGCTACTCAATCTTTCATTATCATTTATGTGTTATTGATTGTTAGGTGTGAGCAATAAACACCATTATAAGAGGTTGAGAGTTAGCCTAGATTCAAAAATCTTGTAAGAGGTTGAAGTGTGAGCCTATACAAAACACTTGAATAAAGGTTGTTGTGTAAGCCTAGAAAACACAAGTTGTAAGGTTTTTTGTGTGAGCCATAAACACAAGTTTTAAAAGTTTGGAGTGAGCTTGAAAACACCAGTTTAGTTGAGTGAAATACCCAATTGTGAAGAACTGGGGTGTGGACATAGGGTTTAGTAATACCCGAACCACTATAAACCTTTGTGTTATTTCTTTTCATCTTCTTCTTCATCTTCTAAACACTTAAACTTTTCTTCTTAATTTAAAAAATAACCATCAATTCAACCTCCCCTTTTTGGTGCACTAAGCCAAAATTGTTGTTGTTGGACTAGGATAATCAATCCTAGGTTTATAACCTCTTTTGATCTTGACAAAGTAGATTGATCATCACTAATATTTCAAATAAAGTGTTATTTTTGTAGAATTGAATCAATCTCTCAAAAAGAATTGAAGAAGTTGATGAACTCCAAAGTGACATGTAAATCGCGACCGTAATCTAGGATTCACGACCGCGACTCATGTTAGGACATGCTGAAAATCAAGCAGGCAAAATCGTAGAGCCATTCTCGGTCGCGATCCTTGGAAAGAAAGAAGTCAGATTGACACAGATGAATTCGCGGTATAAGTCTCATTTGAGTCGCGACCTCGAATTTCAAAGAAATTTAAGAGGGAAGCAAGTTCATAACCACAGCTTGACAAGTGTCCCAGAAGACTGTTGGAAGTCAAAAATCACGGATACATCTTACTGGTAGCGTCCGCAATCCCTGTGGAAGAAAGTTAACCACTTTGGCAGATGGATTTGCATCTTATGTCGCGGCCTATGCAAGAAAACTCGCAACCGCGACTTCTGAAAGTAGGTAAAAGACAACGACTATATTTTCCTGGTGAACTAATAAGAAGCTGCCACTTGGACTAGCCGTTATACACAAATGGGGTTTCCCTTGAAGAATTTGGATTTTGTGACCGCGAAAGGCAGTAGCGACCGCGATTTCATCCTGACAAGCATTAAATGCAAAATCTGTCAAGCATGTCTGAAAGATTTGATGAGCTATGATCTGCAACGTCTCTTTGGTGAAGTTTGGCTATAAATACTCCACCAAACAACCATGAAGGAGGTTGCTAAGGAATTTATTACAAGTGATAAAAGCTCTCAATCTTTGCTACTCATTTTCTTCATCTTCTTTACAAGTGTTAGGTGTGAGC
>CATIWR010327300.1:0-37491 GCA_949677035.1 Omphalea diandra | reverse complement strand
TGTGGGCTAATATTAATTATGGGTTGGTTTTAATTATTTATTAAAACGGACTGAATAATATAGTTTATTGATTGTGGGTAAGCCCAATTAAAATGTGATCAATGTAGTTATGGGTTTGTGACATCTTTTGTGAGCCGATATAGAAGACGGTCAGTGTAGGCCTATTTTAACATGGACCTGTGATGGGTGGGCCTGTTAAAATTATTATAAATAGGCTAAGTCCCCCCTTCATATAGAAAACCCTAGTTGTTATACCCATTATAGCCGTCATAGCCGTCTTCGAGAAGGTGCTTTAATTCAACATTCGGGATTATGGCTCAAAATAATTTGGGATTCAACGCGGAGACATGTACGCAAATTTGCTTCCGTTCAGTAATTAAATTTTTGGTATTCTATAATTATGTACAAGATCCTAAAATTAAAATATATTACATACTGATTTATATCCAGTTGAAGAACACTCTATGCTAGCAGTCTCTGTTATTTCCTCTCTGTCTTTGTATTCTTTTTTCTTTGTAAATTATGAATGACTCTATTTTCTAATCCTGTTGTTATGAATGACTTGTATAATAATTAACTTATGCTCATAAATTAATAATTTAAATGCGAAATATGCACACGCGTGCACACATGCACACGCATGTACACGCATGTGCACACATATATATCAGAAGCATCTTGAAGTTTCACATCAATGAAAAATATATAACTCATTTTTTTTTAATTTAGAATTAAAGAATAATCCATACATTCTGAATCATAAATACAAAATGTAAAATCATAAGATTTTTAAAATTATATAAAATAATATTTAGCATATATATATTATTAAGTTAAGATTCAAAATATTTTAGCTTAAAAAGTTAATTTTGTTTATTAAGTTGTTAATTTATAAGCGTAACTTAATCAAATAATTAGATAAGTCCATATTCATTTGGACTTCATATTTCAAAGTTTAATAATAAAAATATATATATTGCACATCATATATATATATATATATATATAAATTTGTCATGTTATTAGCCGTAGAAAGAAACTCTAAGAACAAACAAAAGAACGATATTACCTTATTTGAAAATATTGAAACTCTAAAAACAAAATTAAGATTTAAGAATCAAGACAATGAAAAGTTACTAATGAATTCAAAGTATTCAAATAGCTTCGATGCATGAAAATTTCTAGATGGAAGTATTTTCGCATTTCAGAAATATTTTTTTTAAAAGAACTCATCAATATATGCCTGAAACATTTTAGGCTTATTTTTGTAATTTTGAAAATTAAAAAACACATTTCTATTTTAGAAATATATTTCTTTTGGCTTTTACATGTAGTAGAAGAAAGATTTATTATATCTACTATAGGTTTAAGTTCATATTTGGAGATTCCTTGTAAAAGAAGTAGTTTTGATATGATTTAATAATTATTTGAGTTATTATTTATTATAAATCTATATATGTAAGAAAAAAAATATTTGTAAATATGTCTCTATATTGTTTTATAGTATTTTGTCTACATTTTATTTCATACATTTTTGAAAAATACTGTTTCTTTGTGTCCATTTTTCCATTTCCATTTAATCAAATAGTTTTATAAAGTGATTAATAAGAAAATAAAAGTATAAATAAGAGAAAAGTTTAAAACTAATATATTTTGCAAACCATAATTAGAAATAAAAAAAAATAGGAAAAAGTGCAAAATTAATACTATGCAAACATTATTTCAAAGATAAATTCAAGCTATATAAATTCTGTAGTTATAGTAACTCATTATTTTGTCAACAACTCCATAACAAATTATTTTTTTGGAGCATAATAAAACAAAAAATTTTAATAAATATTATATCAAAAAATAAGACATCTCAATATAAGGAGAGTATAGATTTACTAGTCGCTAATTTATTTATTATGTAAATTATGTAAATTATAATGTGCAAATTTATAAAAAAATTTAATAAAAAGTATATGAAAACATAAAAATAAATAATTTGAAAGTAATTCTACTTATATTATATTTTAATTTTTATCATTTAATCTAGATAGATAATTAGTTTTTCATTAGAAATTTTTGTTTTTATTATGTGTGCTTCCTTCCTTTTTTGTATTCTACTTTTTAGTTAACTATTTTATAGTTTTCAATTTGGTAGTAATATATGGTAATAATATATAGCTCATAATTGTTTATTTATTAAAAAATTAGTTTGATAAATGACAAAATTAATCGTAAATAATTTATCAAATTAAAAAGTTAATTGTATATATTGATTGATTGATTAGCAAAAATAATTGAGAACGTTTAAATTGTATAAGAAAATACTAAAAGATTATTTACCAATTTCATAAAGTTGCATTTACTGTATCAAAATTTAAGAGAAATGAGGTTAATGATTTTATTGATAAAGAAAACCCAAATAAATGTTCATAAAGTTGGAAGAAATCTTAAGTGACAACGAATAAAAGGTTATTTGATTATAACTTACCATAAATTAAAAATTTTAATCACATTATCACAAGTTTAAAAACTAAAGATTTAAATATAGCAGTACATTCATTTTTAATAAATTAATCCTACATTGTTAATACTTTTGATTTTAGTTGCAATCAAGTGATTATAATTCCTTTAATTTGAAAAATATATCACTATAGAAGGAAATATACTTTTAATTTATAATGATAATTTCTTAAATGTTTGCTATTTCATTCATTGTTTGGTGATGTTTGACTAGAACATCCAATACTAAGTAATGATATTGTGTTTAATAAATTTTTTATTTAAATTAACAAAAGTTTGATGTAAATAACTATTTATTTTGTTTAAATATTTTTTTTTTGTTGATTTCACTAGAGTAAACATTCATAACTAATTTTATTTATTAGAATGAATAGAAAAAAGATATGCCAAAAAAAAGTGAGATGATATGAAATAAACTAGGATAGAGAATTTACATATTTTTCAAAATCAATGAATGAGACAAAGCTGAATTTGATAGCTATTGCAATACTCTCATCTTCTGTGATTTCATCAATGAACATTTTGTCATTGATTATCAGAACCCGAGTTGGATTATACTAAGGCTAAAAACTAGAAAGACCTAAAGTCATTGAAACTCATAGTATATCTAAAATCATCACTACCAAAAAAAATATTTATTAAATAGTCTCTAAAATGAAATAACTATCGCTTATGATGATTACTAAAAAAAAAAAAGCAACCAAGCTACCGTCGGCGGTTTTTCTCTGCTGATGATGGTAGCCAATTTCATCTCTTCTATCTCTACTATTTCCTTCTTTTTTCCTCTCATAATTTTTTTTCAATCACAATAAATAACCAAATCATATTTTCGTCTTATTTGTATAAGTTGGTCAAAATTTGTGAATTTTGATAATAAAATCTCTTATGTTTCTTTGGCAATGAAATTTAGAAAACATATGACAAATCAAAGATGTATGAAAAAAATCTCATGACTACTAAGATTTCAATATCTAGAGATAAATCAAGACCTTTCGAAAATGAAAATGAAATTATTTGGTTGAAATTTCATTTAGGACCTCATGTTAGATTTGTTTTTCTTAGTTTGTTAATTGTTGTTGAAATATTATGTGTTTTTCATTTTATCTCCCTTGATGGGAGTTTGTTTATCTTCCTTTATGGGAGTTTCTTTGTCTTCCATCATAGGAGTTAAAAGAAGTTTGAGTTTGATATTCAAAAGGTCAGACTCATTTAAAGACCCATCAAATGACAATGAAGTCAATTTGTGGCTCAGTGTCACTACCGAATGAAATGTGTTTCTAGTCGATACACCAAATGCAGCCAAAAGATTGTATACAATCATTCCGTCAACAAGATCAATGAATCTCAGAGGAAAAATTCATATTTATAATAAAATTTGTATGTGTTTCTTGAATGTAATCAAGTTTTCTTATTTATTATAATTTGTACTTATTAATCTTTATTAATGAAAAACTATTTTTATTTCAAAAAAAAAAAAAAAACAACTGAAAGTGTCTGTGATTGCTAAAATAGCAATCATATTTTATAGTTTCTAAATGATGATAACATATTGTGATCGCCATTTGTTCTCCAAGTGGTCGCTAAATACTAACCAAAAAAGATTGCAACGAATCATTTTGTGATCATAAAATGTGATTGCTAGAGACTACAAAATGTGGTATTTATTTAGAGACCACAAAATGTGATCATCAAATGAAATCTAGTTGGCTTTACTTGAAGATCATTTAGCGACCACATTATGTGATATATGTTTTAGCAACCACAAGTTAAGTGGTCTTTATTTAACTACCACATTAAATACCACTTGACTTATTGTAGCTAAAATAGCTAAATAATTTACAATACTAATATTGTATTTACATTTCGTTTATTTTATATATTATGACAATTGTTATTATATTATAATTGTTATTATATTATAATTTTTTATTATATACAATTTGAAATAAATTGAAAATTGCAAATACCAAAACAAAAATAACATTTAAATAAAATAAAATAATGCACAACATGATTATTAAGTGAATCATAAAAACATATATAGTAGTTAAATAGAGACCACTTAAATAATAAATAAAAACAATAAGCTAAATGGATTTGCATGTTGAGTAGATCTTTATTTTACTTAAGGATGTCCCAATCCCTTGGTAATTTTCAACTTATCCATCCTATTTGTGTTTTCTTTAACATCTTGCTTACTCAATGTGCCTATATTTATATAGGCACAAATTAGATCTATAGGTTAAAAATCTAAATGAATTTACTTCTTTCTTTATTTTTAATCACTTGGCAGCTGATCTTATTGATGTCCCTACAAGTGGCTTGGTTCATAATTTACGATCAATCCCTTTTTTATGATCCGAATATATGGCTTAACCAAAATTTTTCAAATAATAATCAATTTAGAAGTCAACATTAATTTTTTATGTTGAAGAACAAATTAAATAATTTGACCTTGTTTTGTCTCGGAACACAACAAGCATAAGTTTTTTTAAATGTCCTATTAACAAAAATACATAAACCACATGTTCGTAAAAGCCTTACTTTCTCACCCCAATTTGGCCAAGCTGTAATATCATCTTCCTTATTCCTAGACAATAGAATTGAAGACCTAGTGGTTGCAAACATTAGCTGATTACCCCACTTTCTTAACTCAGTGCCTTCTTCAAGAAAATGTAAACGAGGTATACCTAATACTTTTTCATCTTATCTTTTTCTTAATGGCTACTTTGCATTTATATCTAATTGTAGGACTAGGTTAGTCAAACCTTAGTCAAAACTCTCTTTTGATCTTAACAGCATAGATTTATACATTCTCACATTTTTTTAAGTGTTGATTTTGTGGTTTTTTAAGAGAGGTATGCATTGAAAGTTGGATGGAAGTCTAAGTCTCAAACTTTATGAAAGACATCCTAATTTGCGGCCAAGGACTTCAAATTTGTGACCATGAACTTATAAGAACAATGAATGACTTTGGTCCAAAAAGATTTAAGGAGCAAATCGTTATCACAACTTAAGTAAAAAAGCAATAGAGATCAAACAAATGGATTCATAGTGACCATCATGTTGGGAATCGCGATCGCGATTTTTGTAGTTGCTCAGAGTGAACTAATTCCACAACCAGAGTTTACCAAGATAATCATTGACATATCAAAATTTACAAGGGTGAAATGGTCTTTGATATCGTGACCTATTGAAGCAATTTCTCCTCATCAAATAGAAGGATTTATGGTGCCGATCGTGTCCAAGAAGAAATTAAATCGTGACTGTGACTTTTGGTTGGTTTGAAGAATACAACGACCATTTTTCTTAGAAGACCAATAATAGCATGCCACGTTGACTAACCATTGATATAAACGGGGTTCTTTACAGCGATTTCAACCTGGGAAATTGCGACTGCCAAATCAGTCTAACAAGCATTTAATGCAAGTTCTACCTAGATTGTCTTAGAGATTTAAACATAGTTTCTTAGTAATATCTCTTTGGTGGTTATGGCCTATAAAAACTCCACCAAATAGACATAAATGGAAGAGAATAACATTGAATACAGCCAAACTCTTACAATTTTATTTCTCAACCTTTTAATTCTTTGTATGTCAGTTGATATTGTTAGGTGTGAGCATTAAACACCATTGTAATTAGGTTTGAGAGTTAGCTTAGCTATAAAACTCTTGTAATTGGTTAAGTGTGAGCCTTTGGGAAACAATTGAAAGGTTTTTGTGTGAGCATTAAAACATAAGTTGTAAGATTTTGTATGAGCCATAAAACACAAAATGTACAAGTTTGGTGTGAGCTTAGAAACACCATTTAATGTTAGTGGAACATCCAATTATGAGGAAGTGGAGAGTGGATGTAGGGTTCATTAACATCCAAACCACTATAAAATATTGTGTGCTCACTTATTCTCCTACTTCTTCAATTTTTATATTCTTCACATTTCCTATAAATTTTTAAATTCCTTACCAATTCAACCTCTCCTTCTTGGTGCTCAAGGGCCAACAAGTGGTATCAAAGCAAAGTCTCATTGAAACCCTTAATTGAGTGAGTAAAGACAAATGACACAAGAAGGAATCCACACCCATCTCAAGCCATACTTCAATGGATTTGACTATACGCATTAGAAGCATAGGATGAAGATATATTTGGATAGTGATATGGCAGGTCTTTGGGATATTGTGGCAAAAGAGTGAAAGCCTCCTACTAAGGTGGTTGATGGTAATGAAGAGTTAATCCCAAGAGAGGATGAGTGAAAGCTCATAAAAAATTAAATGGGAGGAACAAAAGGGCAATGGCAATTCTTTTTAGTTCTTTATCAAGGGAAGAAATAGGAAGAGTACAACATTGCCTCACAACCCATGGAATTTGGAAAGTTTTAAAGAATTATCATGAAAGCATAACTTTGGTGAAACCTAGCAAATTAAAGATGTATGTGATTAAATGAGAGACCTTTTCATGATGAAAGACAACAAAAACATCATCGATATGATAAATAGACTTTTATCCATCATCACAAACATGAAGAAATTTGGAAGAGTACCCATCAATCATGAGGTAAACATCAAAATACTTAAATCCTTACCTTTTGAGAACTTTGTTGCTAGAATATGTAGTATCCAAAAGTCAAATTTAGAAATTGAAAAAATGCCAACAGATGTCCTTATAGGCAAACTTCTTATTCATGAGCTAGCCCTAAAAAAAGATGAGGAGATGAATAAGATGAGAGGGTAAGGGGATAAGAATGATAAAAAAGAGAAGAATACCTTAGCTCTCAAACCAAAGATAGAAAAGTAGAGGTTGTCTCAAGTGATGATGATAGTGAAAAAGAAGAGAAAGAACTAGCCATACTTTCTAGAAGGACCAAGGAGCTAATAAGAAGAAGAAAAGATAGTAGGAACTTTAAGAAGGCATCTCACAACCTCAAAGAAAAGAAGAGTGAAGTAACATGCCATGAGTGTGGCAAGCAAGATCACAACAAGTATGATTGCCCCAAGCTGAAAAAGAAGAAGAAAGGGGACAAAGAAAAGAAGAAAAGCTTCAAAGCCACTTAGGATGATAGCTCTAGTAAGGAGGATTAAGATGAGGAAATGGCAAATCTGTGTTTCATGGCACAAGAAGACTCTTCTAATAAGATAAGTTATTCACCTAACTCTGGTGAAAATTATGATGCATTTGATGGTGTAGATGATGAGCTCTTAAAAGCTTTTACTTTGAGATGTGACAAATATAAGTCATAAATAAAAACTTGCAAAAAGAAATGTGCAAAACTAGAAAATGAGTTTAACTCATTAAATAAGTTTTTAAGTGAATTGAGGACTTCAAATAAAGAACTTAAAAAATTTGTTAAAAGTCTTACTAGATCTTCTTCTTCTCTAAACTCCTTGAGAAAAGAAAATGATACCTTAAAAGGAGAGGTAATTGAACTTAGAAATTCTATTTCTAAGTTTCACAAAGGGAAGGAAGCCTTAAATACATTAATTATATTTTAAAAACATCCCTTAGTAAGACATGGTCTAGGGTTTAATAGAGCCTCCTCATCATCTAACCCCCTCTCACTACTTTTATTAAAGCTTTAACACCTCAAACATCTAGTATTGAGGTAATTGGGAGGAAAAGTGCTCATAACACTAAGCCACCTATGCCCAAGGGCAAGGGAAAATACCTCAAGGCTCAAAGCTTAAGCCTAAAAAGGCTAATCATGCATTCATCTACACTAAGAAGCATGCCTACCCTAACACATGCAAAAAATTCTCTTATACTCTTAATTATTCATGCACATGCTCACATTCTCACCATCATAGTATGAGAAGGCCCTCTACTCATACTAAAGTTATGCATAAGAGAAAGACTTACAAGTCTAAACTCCAATGTCATTATTGCAAGAAGTTTGGTCATATAAACACTTTTTGTTATATTAGGAAGGTTTACCTCAAATTAAAGGACCCTTTAAGACCTAACCCCTAAGGACTCAAGTATGCTTGGGCACTTAAAAAAAAGTGATTTGTTTGTATTTTATAGGATTTTGTGGTAGCCACCAATGAAGACAGTGAATGGCATGTGGATAGTGAGTGTTTAAAGCATATGATGGGTGACAAAAAGTTATTCCTAGCCATAAAAGGGAAGAAATATGACAATGTCACTTTTGAAAACAATGCCAAGGGTAATGTAATTGACATTGGAAAAATTGGTAAGAATAGTTGTTCACTGATTGGTAATGTTCTTTTAGTAGATGGTTTACAACACAATTTACTTAATGTAAGTCAATTATGTGATAAAGGTAACAAGTCACTTTTGGCCCTAGAGAGTGTCAGGTTACCACTTTGGTGGATAAAAAAGTAATCTTTAAGGGTGAAATAAGGGGTCATACCTACTTAATTAACTTAGATAATTTGGCTAACCTATCTTTTAAGTATCTTTGTCTCTTAAAAATAAAGTTTAGCTATGACATATAAGATTTGGTCATGCTAGCATGAAGCTCCTATAAAGCATATCTAAAGAAGAGATAGTGGAAGGTCTTCCGAAGCTTAAATTCTCAAAGGACAAGACTTGTAGACCTTGCTAAATAGGGAACCATCATCAAACTTCCTTCAAAGCAAAGAATGTTATAAGTACATCTAGACCCCTTCAACTTATCCATATGGACTTGGTTGGACCTACTAGGAGTGCTAGTTTAGGTGAGAAGTATTATGCATTTGTTCTAGTTGATGATTACTCTAGGTTTACTTAGGTGTCCTTTCTAGCTCATAAGAATGACACTTTTGATGCTTTTAAAAGTTTTGTAAAAAGAATTCAAAATGAAAAATGTTACTTCATTTCTTCTATAAGAAGTGACCATGGAAAAGAATTTCAAAATAATTCTTTTGAAACTTATTGCCTAAAGAATGAGATTTCTCATAATTTTTCTACTTTTAAAACACCACAATAAAATGGTGTTATAGAGAGGAAAAATAGAACATTAGTAGAGATGATAAGAACCATGCTTAAGGAGTATTCTTTGCCTAATTACTTTGAGGCTGAAGCCATCAATACTTCTTGTTATATAGTTAATCGTATTTTCAAAAGACCCATTCTTAACAAAACTTCTTATGAGATTTGGAATGGTAGAAAACCTAAGATTTCATACCTAAGAGTTTTTTTTATACAAATGCCACATTTTAAATACCAAAGACAACCTTGGAAAATTTGACTCTAAAATAAGTAAATGAATTTTTCTAAGTTATTCCACCTCTAGTAAGGCCTATATAGTTTTCAATAAAAGTACTATATTGTTAGAGTTTATGAATATTGTGTTTAATAAATCTAGTAAACTTGATCTTGGAAAAGGTTCTCTTGTTGATAATCTTGTAGGTGACTTTGAGAAATTAGAGCTAGAGTCAACTTCAAGAGAAATGGTGATTGACCTTGAAGAAAATAAGTCATTAAAAGAACAAAGGAATCCCAACCATAAGAAGTAGAAATTCCAACTTAAGATCTTCCTAAGGATTAGAAATTCTCCAAACATCACCCAAAAGATCTAATCATTGGTGAGACGTCCAAAGGAGTAAGTGTTAGATCTCAACTTTAAGTATTAGATAATGATCTTTCTCAATTAAGCCAAAATCAGTTAATAAAGCTTTTGTTGATAAAAGTTGGGTGATTGTTATGCAAGAGGAACTTAACCAATTTGAGAGAAACAAAGTATGAGAACTAGTTCCTAGGCTTAAGGAACACCCTATTGTGGGATGCAAGTGGTGTTTAGGAACAAGTTAGATGAGTAAGGTTTCATCACTAGGAACAAAGCTAGATTTGCTGCAAAAGGATACAACCAAGAAGTAGGCATTGATTATCATGAAACTTATGCCCCCATAGCAAGATTATAAGCCATTAGGATTCTTTTAGCATATGCTTGTCACATGATTTTAACCTTTTCTAAATGGATGTTAAAAGTTTATTTTTAAATCGTCTCATTGAGGAGGAAGTTTATGTTGAACAATCTCTTAGTTTTGAGTCATATTTTTCCAAATCATGTTTTTAAACTAACTAAAGCCTTATATAGTTTAAAACAAGGTTCAATAGCTTGGTATGAAAGGCTTAGTTTATTTCTTTTATTGAATGATTTTGAAAAAAAAATGACAACTTTATTTATAAAAAGGCATAATCAAGATATACTCATTGTGTAAATATATGTTGATGAAATTATATTTGGTGCTACTAATGAATCTCTTTGTGAAGATTTTGCTAAGTTTATGACTAAGGAATTTGAGATGAGCCTAATGGGAGAGCTTAAGTTCTTCATTGGTATACAAATCAAGCAAACCAAAGAGGGCATCTTCATCAACTAAGCTAAGTACACAAAAGATCTACTTAAGAGATTTGGCATGAAGGGATGCAAAGTAGTTAAGACACCAATAAGTGCTACCATCAAGCTAGACAAAGATAAATTGAGTAAGCCAATTGATAAAAAGAGGTATAGAGGTATGATTGATTTTCTCCTCTATCTCACTGTTTCTAGACCCGACATCATGTTTAATATATGCATGTGTGCTAGGTTTTAATCATGTCCTAAGGAATCTCATTTGAATGCAGTCAAAAGGATTCTTAAATATTTACATGACACATTGCACTTAGGTTTATGGTATTCTAGGAATTTCTCTTTTAGTCTTTTAGGGTATTTGAATGTGGATTATACTGATAGCTTTTAGATAGAAAAAACACTTCTAGAACTTGCCAATTTATAGGAGAATGCTTAGTTTTTTGGTTTAGAAAGAAGCAAGTTTTTATTGCCTTATTCACCTCCGAAGAGTAATATGTGGCAACAAGTTATTGTTGCACCTAATTTCTTTGGATGAAACAACAAGTTAAGGATTATGGCAAAGATGTTGATCACATTCCCATCAAATGTGACAACACAAGTGCAATAACTCTTTCAAAGAATCTCATCCAACACTCTAAGAGCAAACACATTGACATTAGACGTCATTTTCTTAGAGATCATGTCTAAAATGGTAATGCAGTGTTAGAGTTTGTTAACACCAATCATCAACTTGAGGATATTTTCACAAAACCCCTTAATGAAGAAAGGATGAACTTCATTAAGAGGGAGCTAAGGATACTTGATGAAAGCTCCCTAAGATGAAAATTAAATCTCACTTCTTATTCTTTATTGAGTATGTCACTTTGAATGATTAAATTGTGTTTGATAATTGTGGATGTTAATTATATTGGATGTGTTAGTTCTTTAAATATTTGAGCTATTTTATGTTAATTTGCTAGAATTAATCATTATTACATTAAGTGGATCACAACTAGGAAGGTCAACTCATATTCTTTCCTTGTCTTCTTTTTGCCTTGTAATTTACGGTCGCTATTTACAGGCACTCATCATTTTTCAGTCAAATTTATAATTCACAATTATTATTCTTGATCACCCTCACAAATTCTTTTAAAATTCAAATTTTTTAACCGTTGACTCCTTTGTTTTCCAAGGAATTCTTAACCATTACTCATAATTTTTGTAATTAATGGTCGCGACTTGAGGTTTGCGATTGCAAATTTGAGTAAACAATAGGCATTGGTTAATTTGACTATCAACATATGCCAACCCCTTATTTAATGCATTTTTTTTTACCATTTGTTACTATTTTCCATCAGAATTTTGCCTATTTAAACCATTCTAACATCCATTTATTCTATTTTTAACTTTCCTCTTCATCTATAACTCATTTTCTCTCACAAATCCTTCAAAACTTTCTCAACTTCCCTCAATGGCACCCAAAAAGCTTTCAAGAGCAGAGAAAGGAAAATGCGATGTCTAACCTTATAGCCCTTCTGCCCTTCACTTAATGAAGGAAATAACCAAAGATGAGAAAGATCGATGTAAAACCAACTCCAACAAATTAATCCAACCTAATAAAATTCGTTCTTCTTTTCTCCTTGAGTCCTTTAGAATCAAGGATAAAATTCATGTTTTCTTATCAAACTTGGGCTGAAATGAGTTTATCTTTTGAGATGAACCTAGATATGAAGAAATCATCAAGGAGTTCATATGTACCATCATGAGCAGGAGAGCTAAATTCAAAGCAGGTTCGTACAGGTTAGTCTTTTGGGGACCCTTACTTTATTACCTTTGAATAAATCTCTAACCTTTTCAACCTTCAAGTGGTAGATGATATCCCTTTCATCATCTCTGCATTTGATGTCATTTATTTCAAAATTTGGTCTGAGATATTGATTGAATCAAAACATGAACCAAAAACATCTATGGCCAAATGCATTCGCACCCAACCAAATTGGCTTCTTCATTGCATTATTACTTTTTTAGTAAATGCCAGAGGTGATGGGAACTAAAAGGTCTCCCAAAAAGACCTAGAATTTTTATTTTGTTTAACTAAAAATAAGGCCATCCGAATCGACTAATACTTTATGGATCAATTGATTCACATGAGTACAAAGTCCAAAAGCTAATTTCTTCTACCCTCTCATGTTATAACCATTTATCGGTTTGTGGGAGCCCTTAATAATAAGAAATTCCTTATAAAGAAATATTTGTCATCCTAAAATTTCCTTAATTTACCCTACCTTGTCGATGCCAAGGCTATACATCTAGATACTTACATTTATACCTTGGGATCAATTGGGGCTAAAAAGCATGAAACTACTCAAACCTCAAAGAGGAAGAGGCTTGTGATAGAGAAGGGTGCTCAACCAATACCATCTCATAAGCTCAAACTAAAGCGTAAGTCCTTTACCATCTCTCTCAACTCAATCAATAAAAATTGGACAAGGTAATGAGGATGATCAATAAGAGATTTCTTCTTTTTTCCCACCTTCATAATGACTTAGTAGACCTTCAAAAGATGGTGGGTACCACACCTTGCCACATCCCAAAATTTGAGGACTGGGAGGATACTCCAAAAGAGGAAGAAGACCAAGAGGTGGGAGAAGGGGATGAAATACAGGGTGAAGGAGATGAAGAAATTGGAGACTCTAGTGATGATGATAACTTTCCAATTTCTTAGATTTCTAGTCTTGTAAACTTTCTATGCTCATTTTCTATTATTTTTTTGTTCTATTTGGCTTTAGGCCTAAGTTTGTGATCCCACATCTTGTTTTTGTTTGTCCATATTAATAAAATTTAAAGTTTATGTTTCTTATGTCTATTTTTGGTATCAATGAAACATGATTGCTCTTTATTTAGATTCCTTTATACTTATCCTTATTTGATCAATTTGAACTTTCCTTTTCTCTCTTTTTGATCTTGACAAAAGGGAGAGAAATAGTAAAAAAGAAATTGCATGACATAATTAAGGGGGAGTATAATTAGAGGAAGAGTTATCTCAATTTAGTTATTTGCATTTCATATTTAAATTGGTATTTTTCCAACTTTAAATTTGTTAAACTAAGTTAATCAACTCAACTTCACACTAATGCAACTTTTTATCTTTTGCAAAATCAATCTAAGTTGTCAAAATTAAAAAAGGGGAGATTATAGGACCACGTTAGTCAAACCTTAGTCAAAACTCTCTTTTGATATTGACAATATAGATTTATGTATTCTAACTTCTTTTTTAAGTATTGATTTTATAGCTTTTTAAGATAGGTATGCATTGAAAGTTGGATGGAAGTCTAAGTCTCAAGCTTTATAAAAGACATCCTAATTTGTGGCCAAAGACTTTAAATTCGCGATCGCGACCCTACTAGAAGAATGAATGACTTTGGTTTATAAAGATTCATGGAGCAAATAGTTATCACAACTTAAGCAAGAAAGCAATGGAAACCAAATATATGGATTCACGTTGAGCATCGCACTAGGAATCATGATAATAACTTTTGTTGTTGCTTGGAGAGAACTGAGTCCATAACTAGAGCTTGCTAGGTGTCTAAGATAACAATTGAGATATGAAAATTCGTGACGGTGAAATGGCCTTTAAGACGGCGACCTGCTGAAGTAATTTCTCTTTATAAAACAAAAGGATTTGATTTGTCAGTCGTGTCCAAGAAGAAATTAAATTGCAACCACAACTTTTGGTTAGTTGAAAGAACACAACAATAATTTTTCTTGGAAGAACAATAATAACATGCCACATGGACTAGCTGTTAGATATAAATGGAGTTCTCTACTGCGATTTCAACCTTTTTAGTGCAAAATGAGAAATCACAACCATGGCTTACTACTCACGACTGCAAAATCAGTCTAACATACATTTAATGCAAGACCTACCTAGCTTGCCTTAGAGATTTAGACATAGTTTCTTAGTAATGTGTCTTTGGTGGTCGTGGCCTATAGATACTCCACCAAACAAATATGAATGCAAGAGAATAACATTGAATATAGCCAAACTCTTTCAATTTTATTTTTCAACCTTTAATTCTTTGTATGTGAGTTGATATTATTGGGTGTGAGCATTAAACACCATTGTAATTGGATTTGAGAGTTAGCCTAGCTATAAAAATCTTGTAATAGGTTAAGTGTGAGCCTTTAGAAAATACTTGAGAGGTTTTTATGTGGGCCTTAAAACACAAGTTATAAGGTTTTGTGTGAGCCATAAAACACAAAGTGTATAAGTTTGGTATGAGCTTAGAAACACCGTTTAGTGTTAGCAGAACACCTAATTATAAGGAATTAGGGAGTGGATGTATGGTTCATTAACACCGGAACCACTATAAAATATTATGTGTTCACTTCTTCTCCTACTTCTTCAATTTTCATATTCTTCACGTTTCCCACAAATTTTTAAATTCCTCACCAATTCAACCTCTGTTCTTGGTGGTCAAGGGCCAACACTAACACTTATTTTCCCCTTTCCTTTTGCTACATGTTCAACATAGATTTCCCAATAGAAGTTTGAATGAAACATGGTTTCTCTTTCCTGCCTAATTTATTACCCATATTGTTAATTATATATACAATGCTTTTACTTTTTCCTTTTGAACATTTGTATTACTTATATGATCTTTAAATCATGGATGATTTTCTTTATTATTATTTTAGTAATCGCAGTAATGCGCAAGTATTTATCTAGTGTAAATATACTGATTTATCTTTGCTTTTCAAATAAAATGGAGTCTAAGCTAGCTTTTTAGTGAAAAGGTGTGGGCTAAGGATAGTTAACAAAGTATTGGAAGGATTAGATAAGCTAGGCTTTTAAACCTTTTAATATTAGCTAAATTTTTAAGGAGAAAGGAAACTTATCCCAAGAGAATATCTTTCATACATCTTAAGTGGAGTTAAAGAAACATATCTAGAAATATAGCTTTCAAAAGCCTTAAAGGGTGTTTTTAGGGTAAAAAATCTATCCTAAACTAAGTAGAACTAACTCATATTTATAAAGATTTATGCTTGTATATGATGCATATATGTTCATGTACACATGCATAAATATTATGTATGGTATATGTAGTTTGATAGATTTCAAGAATTTTAGAAAAAACCAAACTCAAGTAAATTTTACCCGAGGTCACTTAACTTTGGGGTCATTCTATTATGGTTGCTTATAAAAAAAAATTGATTATTGCAGTAATTATATCCATGTAATTTGTTTCATTATAGTTATTAGTCCTAATTTCCTACGAATTAGCACAAATTCGATGATGACGTGGTAAACCGGTGTTGAGTCACCAAGTGGACCCTTACTTTAGACACTTATATGGAAAAGACAAAAATACCCATATGCACAATGTCGATTTTGCCTTTTTATGTGTGTAGCTCATTCATCATTGCCCTTTACTCTATATGTGTAGGTGTTTTTCTTCTTTGTGTTTTTGGCATGTGGTCTTACTTACTTCCAATGCTTTTAATAATATAATCCTCCATTTAAAAGAATACAATCCTTCAAGAAACTTGTAACAATTGATCAGCGTTTGACCCGTTGAAAACTCTTTCTTATTTTTGCTTTTCCTGGTTTTTTCCTTTCAACCACATATGGACCTCTTATCAAGAAACAAACACTTTTGAGTAGAGGACACAAAACTGGTTCCTAATTTTTGCATATTTTGTTCTTAATTTTCACAAATCTTATTCCTCAATTTTGTAAATCTGATTCTCAATTTTTGCAAATCGAATTTTTCATTTCTTTTAATTTCACTTTTAGTTTCACCAACATTTGATGCAATCTCTCCAAAATTAAACACACCACTTTTTTCCATTGTCCCTCTCATGTAGGTTTGTCCACTTATCATACATATCTGATGTTGGCCACTCAACCTCAACATCTCTGTGAGTCCTAGTGCTAGCCTCTTTCTTAATTCCATCAAATACATCTCCACCATCATCATGTTTATATGATCATATTTGGGATTGCCAAATTCAAAGGAACATAAATCTACACACACAGTATTATAAAAAAAAAATTGTGATGGGTTTAAAAAAAGTGAGAAGTGTTTAAGAGAAGTGTTGAGAGTTGAGAAAAGTGAGAAATGAGAGAGATCGTGATGGTTTTACAACTAAAAGGGGCAAAATCAAAATTGTGCACATTGGGCATTTTTGTCTTTTATACATATTAGTGTTTGAAGTAAGGGTCTACATGATGACTCAACATTGGTTTGTCATGTTATCACTAGATTTGTACTAATTTGTCAAAAAATTAGCACTAATGATTGCAATTAAATAAATTACATGGGTATAATACTGCAATAATCAATTTTTTTTTAAGTGGTCATAATAGAATGACTCTCAAAGTTAAGTAACCCCGGATGCAATTTACCCAACCAAACTCTATCTTCTCCTTACCAAATAAGGTTTGCCATATATGTAAGTAATATTTGAATTTATGAGCATGCACATATAGCTAAATGATTGATGCATGTAGGGGTACCTTCGCACATGTAGCTTTTTTTTTTTTTTTTTTCTAATTTTGAATTTTAAGGTGTTTTTAAAAAAGTTTGAACCCTTTCTAGTGGTTTTCCCTATCTTAAGGTACTTTTAGTTAAGAAGCTAAGTCTATGTACTCCATTTTGTGTCATAAAGAATACTCTCTGTTAGCTATCATTATAAGGGCTTTTGCTTCATAAAACATAGGCGCAAAAATTAGTGTCTATAATGATTATGGCTTTTGAATAAAATTTTTAAGTATAAGAACAAATTCACTAGTATGGGGTACATTCCATAGCATTAGAGTTGCTTCACCATAATTATAGGATGAAGAACCATGGACGTGGCCTACCTCGTTCTAAGAAAAAAAAGACACTCTTAATCAATGAATCATATATTACAAATCAACATCTTTATCATTTTTAAAAAATAACTAACATATGATGAACATAACAAACATATAAGATACATATCAAACACAAATTAGAGGATAGTAACAAGGTTTCTTAGCATCAAAATACATGTATACATGGATGAAAAATATCAAATAACACTATATGTGTTATATAAATAATTATAAAAAATAAATCCACAGTATAGGAAGTATTTTATAACATGAAATTTCCCTTTCATAATAAGTTGTGATGTTTGTGTTAATTTCTAGATATAAAAAGAAATTCATAAGCATAGGAGTAAATGCCATGACATGGAGATAAGTCACCATTAAATACCATGACATGGAGATAAGTCACAATGGTCTTGGAATGTAAATTTATAACATGGTTACATATAAGGAAAGTAAAATTCTCTCAATCAGAAAGGCCTTATCTAGTTAAGCTAAACACAAAATACTTCTAGGTCATGTCTAACATATTGCAAACATGTAAAAAAGGCTTATCGAAGACATATATAAGAACATTAATAAGTTTTGTTTGCATCAAAGTACACATTCATAAGCCTAAAGCACCATAAGACACAACTTGGTGTCATATTATAATTGATTAATAAGAAATATTACACTTGAATTCATTTATAAAATCAAACTATGATACCATATTAAAAAATTGATCTGGCAAATGAATTTCTAACATCAATATATAAATTAAGCATTGCATACCCATTTGAGAACTAAATCTAATGATTGCATAGTGATAATCAAATCATGAGTTACTATAAGCAAAACACAATATAACATGAATTAGTGTTACAAAATAGTAGACTAGATCTTTCTATCATTTTCTTATTCATAAAAGTGGTTATTCAATAGAAAAAGACAATTAGGTTAGGGAGATCTCACCTATTTATAAAGAATCCTAACATATCACACCCATTATAAGTCCTTATTGGATTAGGAATATAGTATAACCATTTTATCATTACCAATCCATTAGAGATTTTACAAGCTTATCACACATTGAATCATAAAATTATAAATTTTGGTTATCATTATAAGCACTTGAATTGTATTTATTCAATTCATTTTCACAAACTAAAGTGACTTAAAATATAACCAATAAATTTTCTAATAAAGAGATGCATTTGCAACTAAATAAACTATGGTTACAAGAAAAATATGTCATTTTTCCTATACATTCTTATCATCTAAGAAAACCATACATGATAATTGCACAAAACACAACCCTCATACAATCAATCTTATTCTTTTAGCCTTCAATTATGTTATCTAACTTTATCTTTACAATAGTTTGCTTAAGTATTATTATTATCATCATCGTTGTCATCGTCGTCGTCGTTGCTATCATCATCTCATTCATTTCTTCTTTTCCCAAATTCAAACTAGATTAGAATATATCATATTAACTAAAATTTATAAATCTTTTTAATAATGCAAAAACTCAAAATCAATTACTTTCTGGTGATGGCAATACAATGAACACCTTCCAAGATTAGGTTATCTCCAGTATGAACTTTACGCATATAAGTATATCAAACACTAATGTTATTTGAAGTTGTGATTGTCTGACTCATATTAACTACAAATGTTATAACTTTATAGTAGGCAATTTATCTGAAGACAAATCAATTTCTAGAAACTCTATATTGTTCAAAAAATCACCCAACAACATTTCACAAAATCTTTATCAAGCTTATAAGTCCATTTTGGCAAAAACTTTGTAGACAACTCTCATAAGCCTTCCATCATAAGATGGAACATAAAGATACAAGAAGCTGAAAAAGATGAGCATGTTCAATTTAACTAGAGAAAAGCTTAATGTTAGCTAAGATTTAGAAGTTGTGATATAAACTAATGTTAGTCCTTATATTACTGAGATCTAAATGGAATCCAAATGAATTAGTAATTAGTCATAATAAAAACAATAATATCTTAATCATAATTAAATGATAGATAAAACACATTCATGCCATTAAATTTAAAATTTAGAAAATCATCTAACACCACTCTTATAAATCTCCTTTGAGCTTATAAGTCCATTTTGATAGAAATTTTGCAAGGTAATTCTTATAAGTCCTCCATCATAAGTTAAAACATAAAGGCACATAATGCTAGAACATATGAGGATAGTTAATTTAATTAAAGTGAAACATAAAGTTTAATCTAAACTAAGATTTGAAAATTGTAATTTAATCTAATGTTAGTCATCATGTTAATGGGATCTAAATGAAATCTAAATGAGTCCATAACTATTATGATAAAAAAATTAATATCTTAATCATAAGCAGATAATATATAAGACACATATACACATCATTAAATTTAAATTTTAAAAATTAGCTAACTTCTTTCTTACAAATTTCTTTCAAGCTTACAAGTCCTTTTAGGTAGAGATTTTACAAATTAGCTCTCATAAGCCCTTCATCGCATGCTAAACATAAAGACACATGAAGCTGGAAAAGATGAGGATGAGGATATCTAAGTTAATTAGAGTCAAAATATACAAAGTTTCATCAAAACTAAGATTTGAAAGTTGTTATCTAAATTAATGTTTGTCCTTATATTAGTGACATCTAAATGGAGTCCAAATGAATTAGTAATTAGTTATATTACTAAAATTAATATCCTAAGCATAGTTAGATGATAGATAAAACGTACATCTACACCACTAAATATAACACGAATCTCCTTTGAGTTTGCATGTCCATTTTGGCAGAAACTTTGTAAGATAACTTTCGTAGACCTGCCATCATAATTGAAAATAGAAAGGCATATAAAGTTGAAAAAAATGAGCATATTTAATTTGACTAGAATCAAAATACATAAAGTTTAATCTAAACTAAGATTTGAAAGTTGTGATAAAAATTAATATTAGTCATAAAAAAAATTAATATCTTAATTATAGTCAAATGACTGATAAGATGACACATCCATACCATTAAATTTAAATTTTAGAAAATCAACTAACACCACTCTTACAAATCTCCTTTTAGCTTGTAAGTCTATTTTAGTAAAAACTTTGTAAGACAACTCTAATAAACCCTCCATCATAAGCTAAAATATAAAGTCACACAAAGATGATGGCATTTAATTTAACAAGCATCAAAATATACAATGTTTAATCTAAACTAAGGTTTGGACATTGTGATATAAACTAATGTTAGTCGTTATATTAGTGGGATCTCAATAGAGTCTAAAAGAGTTAGTAATTAGTTATAATAAAAATTAATGCCTTGATCATAATCAGATGACATGTAAGATATATATCTACACCACTAAATTTAAAATTTACAAAATCACTAAACATCACACTCAAAAATCTCTTTTAAGTTTGCAAGTCCATTTTTGGTTGAAACGTTGCATGACAACTCTCAGAAACCCTCAATCATAAGCTGAAACATAAAGGCACCCAAAGCTAGAAAAAATGCGGATGTTTAATTGAACTAAAGTTAAAATATATAAAGTTTAATCTATTCAAAGATATGAAAGTTGTAATCTAAACTAATGTTAGTCGTCACATTAGTGAGATCAAAATGAAGTCCAAATGAGTTAGTAGCTGGTCATTTTAAAAATTACTATCCAAATCATAGCCATATGATATATAAGACATACATCCATACAATCATATTTAAAATTTAGAAATTCACTTGAGACAATTCTTACAAATCTCCTTCAAGCTTGTAAGTGTCTTTTGGTAGAAACTTTGCAAGATAATTCTCTTAGGTCCTCCATCATAAGATGAAATATAAAGTCACAAAATAAAAATAGATGACGACGTTCAATTTAACTAAAGTCAAAATATATAAAGTTTAATCTAGATGAAGATTTGGAAGTTGTAATATAAACTAATGGTAGTACGCATATTAGTAGAATCAAAATGTAGTACAAATGAGTTAGTAATTAGTTATAATAAAAAAAAATTAACATCTCAATTATAATTAGATGATATATAAGACACACATCCATATCATTTTATTTAAAATTTAGGAATCATCTAATACTATTTTCATAAATCTCCTTCGAGCTTATAAGCACATTTTAATAGAAATTTTGCAAGACAATTTTCATATGCTTGCTATCACAAGTTGAAATATAAAGGCACATGAAGCTTAGATAAGAAAACTAAAGTCAAATACAAATTTTAGTCTTAACTAAGATTTGAAAATTGTGATTTAATATAGTGTTGATCCTCTTATTAATGAGGTCTAAATGAAGTCTAAATGAGTTAATAATTAGTCATAATAAAAAATAAATACTTAAACATAATTAAATTGACACGTGAGAGATACATCCATACCACTAAATTTAAAATAGGCTTATTGGCTCCTAAAATTTAATCTTTTTCAAATTTTGACAATTTTGGCTAATCCTTTTAATTTTAGCAAAATTAGCTAAAACTAATAAAATTTTGACAAGTCTAACAAAAATTGAAATTGATCAAGATAGAATGATATATCATGTGATGTTATAGAATGATATATCATGTGATGTGAAAAATTAATTAACATAAATTTTTATAAAAAAAATTAGTAAAATCAGTTGACATTAGTTACTAACATCAATTAACATTATTTTAACTCAATATTTTAAAATTAATCAAGATACAATGATACATCACGTGACAACGTGATAATTCAATTAACATAAATTTTTATAAAAAAATTAGCAAAATCAGATAACATTAGTTATTGATATCATTTAACTTTATTTTAATTCAATAGTTTGACTTGATGCATCATTCTATTTTAATCAACTTAAATTTTAATTAGATTTATCAAAATTTTATTATTTTTGATTAATTTTACTAAAATTAAAATAATTAATCAATTTTATCAAATTTTTTATCAAAATTAAAAAATTAATTAATTTTATTAAAATTCAAAAAAATTTAAATTTTAGAAGACGATGTATATAATACTAAAATGGCAAGTTGGTGGGTTTCAATTTTTTAGGGGTGATTGGTGATTTTGGGAGATTTGAGGGCAATTTGGTCATTTGGTGTTAGATAGTTAGGGGCGTTTCCGTAAAGGATGTTATGTGGATGGACGGTGTTGCCCTTCGGCTTATCCAGCGCCCAGGGCAAAAACAACGTCGCATTGGTGACGATATTATTGTTTTTCTGCGCGTGCGACTGTGGAGGCATGTGCGGTGCTGTCAGCAGTGAAAGGACTTGGGAGCTTTTAAAATCACAACTACAATTGCGTGCGTATTAAGATAATTAGATTTGGTTAAAAAAATAGCAAATTCAATTTTTTTTTTTAAAGTAATTAGACTCAAAATATTTGAGGAGGTCACTTGTCCCAATAGAGAATAAAGATTGTGAGCAAAAAAAAAAAAAAAGAAAGAAATTGAAGCCCCAAATAGCAAACACGAGTTGAAACAGAAAATGAAGGTTTCCTTTTATCTGTTGTCGTTGACCGGTTCTTCTATCCTTAAATCCCTTCCCAAAATCCAATCCTAAGCTTATTCTTCTGTGCTAGAATTCCAACATTTACAGCTATATAGAATAGAATAGTTCCTCCCACTCTATCCACAGTTCCTTGCATTATGTGCTTCTTTTTCTCCTTTTCGTTTTTTGACCCGAAATCTGATACCCACTAATAAATTAAAATCATATAATTTCGATTCCTAAGCTTCCGCCGGATCTTCTTCATTCGTCGGATCTTTCTTGTTTGCCAATTCGGCTAATTTTGTATATTGTACAATCGTTGTTGTTATCGTCATCTTTGAAGTTAGAGAATTGGGGTTTTTTTTTTTAAATTTTTTGTTTTTTATGTCGTTTACCTTTGTTTGGTGGTTGGATCGTTTCTAATCTGTTGTTTTTTATGTGGGTTTAGAGGATTGTTGACTCTTCCTTTTCGATTGCTCGTGCAAAGCGGTCTTTTTTTGAAGCAATTAAGGTGATAGTTATTTTGACTTATATTAGTTTTGGATTTCCTTTGCTTTTGATTCTCATTGTATGGTTGGTTTGCTTGTGATTTGTTGAATGTTGATGGAATAGAAGCTATGAACAATATGTTTTGCAAGTTTTAAAAGGCAGCGGCTTTCTATTTTTTTTTTATTGAATGAATATATCCCTCTGACATTGAATATCTGTCTTGATAATTGGGATTGAATACCCATTTAACATAAAGTGCAAATTTGCAATGCACAACAGTGTTTGTGAGTTTTGTATTTTCCAAATTGCCAGCTCCATTGCATCTTCAAGCTTAGCGCACAGCAGATGAAAGCAGTTGCACATTTATGAGATGTTAATTTCATTATTTGTTCACCATCTTCTATTTGACTGCACATTGCATGTTCTATAATTGTGGAAACAATTTTTCAACACAATGGACCATCAAATAGTTTAAATTAATGCGTCAATTTCCATCTGCATCATATGAAGAGCATATGCCCTTCATATGGGACCTCCTTTTCTATGTTTTGTGTGCGTTTGTGCTTCATGCACGCATTCTATTTTTTGTGTCACTGATAGACTCTTGTGAATACAATCATTATTTATTTAGAACATCTAATTGAGTTTCACTGTAAGGATTGTAGAAGTTTGTTGTCTATTCTATCATTGCAGTATGAACTTTTAATTTCACGACTATAAATGCTATTATTTTGTGAATCATTTTCATTCATGTATCTGTGAAGTAAAGTTTTCAGTTATTTCTAAAGAAAATGCTTATGACTTGATTCAGTTTATCCATTTTGATAATTTGTCAGTTTATAATGTGACTTCTTTACTTTATTTTATTTTATTTTATTTCATGATATAATATATATTTTTTTAGGTTTTGTTAATTGAAAGTCCTTGAAGTTCCTAGATAGATTGTATTGGATCATTGAACTAATGAAGTTTAACATCCATGTGGAATATTTATCATATTTTTGAAGTTGAGGATAGATTTAAATGTGGATTAGAAGTTGAGGATAGATTTAAATGTGGATAATTTTCTTGGTTTAACTATGTTGGACTAGTCTTCTTATATTGATTGTTCTCAAGTTGCAGCTATGCAGAGCCAGCTTACTTGTAGCGGGTGTAGGAGCATTCTTCTTTATCCAAGAGGAGCAGCGAATGTCTGCTGTGCATTATGTAATACAATTACTACAGTTCCTCCTCTAGGTACACTTCTTTCACATTCTTGATATTCAAAGAGCCATTCATGGATATGATGTATGTTATATTTTCATATTTCCAAAACAAAACTTGATAACCCTTTACAGTTTTTTCACTTGCCTTCATTAAACTTCAAAACTTCTGCTGCATTTGTTTGTCTCTCAACATTAGTCACTGAATTGTACTGCTTTTCCCACTGTATTATGTGGAGATGTTATTAGACAAAATGCTAAAAATAGTTGCTTTTGCAATTTAATAATTGATTTAGCTGGTTATGCTGCCAAGACTGAAAGTCTCAATTATATTTCAATTGGTGATTAGCTTCACTGGTTCATTTTGTCATATGGTGGCTTGGAATGAGCTTGTGCTACATGAGGGTAGAGAACTTTAGGCCCGGTTTAATTGTGGAAAACAATGCATCTTTTCTAGAAAATTATACTAGGAAAACTGGAAAATGGAATTTAATGTTGAGGTCAAATAACTTTCCAAATAGAAAATTGTAAAAGAATTTTCCACTTTTTTGTTTTATGACTAAGGTCCAGAAAACTACAAAAATTAGTTTTCCATTATCTACATGGTTGAAAACACGGTTTCCATCCTTATTTTCTACTTTGTTGCCTCATCATGTTCAGTTTGAAATCTATCAACTAGTAATTTTTTTTTAAGCTTTTTTTTTTTCTTTGGAACTTATTATTTAGTCGTTTTAATGATTGGTTATAATGCCTATGTCTAACAGCTTATATAATACTCAGTTCAAACCAAAAACATTTTTCTTTTTAATTTTTACTAATATGTATAGACTCTGTTTTTTCAAACTATTTAAAAGTAAAATCACAATAATCATGTTCTAAAATAAAGATTAATTCTAATCAAATACATATATCTGATATTTTAAATATAAAATTTATATTCAAGTGATTGGAAAATGAAAATATACACACTCATGTCTGAAGGAACCAGAATTTTAAATAAAATACTTAATAAAAGCTCTTAAAAGAAAAACTAGAAAGAGAGTTGGAAAATCCATAATCAACATATTTCTAATTTCCCAATTTCTCATTTGGGAAATGTAAAATTGGAAAATATGGAAAATGAGAAGAAAACTAGAATGGAAATGGAAAATGTTTTCTACAACTAAATAGGCCCTTGGATATTCTGTTCTTAATTATGGAGTGTAATGTTTGAAATAGAGGGAAGACTGCAATACATGATACTAGTATATTATCTATTCTATTTTTAACATATTCTAAAAGTTAATATCAAAGATTAATTTCATTTATAATTTTATATATATACATGGAAAAAAGAAAGAATTATATGGAGACTGGAAAAAAAAGAGTGAAGGTGAGTTAATGACAATATTAAACATCAGTAAAATCAAATTCCATGAATGCTAATCTTACATGTTACATTAACAGAAAAACAAGGATGATGTGGATGACTAATAACATAGGTCTTCCTTAGCCTTTATGCATATTATATAGATGTAAGGGGTTTTATGTTTTTTATTATCTGTTTGATTGTAGATTGAAAACATAATCAAACTTTGAAATCAAAATTCTGATGTAATAAATTTGGTTACCATTTTGATTGCAGTTTATCAAAATCATCCTTTGTTATTAAAGTAATTAATCTCAAAACAATTATTGTTGCAACTTTATGTTCATACCACGGTTGGTCTTAAGCTCCTCTCATTTGTATCATCAAAATTAAAACTTTTGTCATTAAAGTATATTTAGCATCCTTCACACCTGGATTTTGAGATCTACCTGTACAGGGAGTTTTTCCTTAATTCTTCAAGATCTACAGTGGAGATAGACCCTAACAACTGCTAATTCCAAAAGCTTTGTTTTTTGCTGCTACTCATTGGAGATTGTATATATAATTGGACCATATTTTCCATACTGATATTTGTCATTACCAGCATACTCCTTATTCTAAATAAATATATTGCATCACAAAATTGTTTATGATTGATTGGAACGATAAACTATATATAATATATAAAATCATATATGTAATGTTTCTGCAATAACATCTATAGAAGGCTAACTTTTATTTCATTATTCGTTAGCCTTTAAGGACTTTCATTGAACATGTAGATATGAGAAAGTGCTTAGCATAAAACAATTCAATGACTATGTTTATAAGATACCTCTACAGGGATGGAAATGGCCCAGCTCATATGTGGAGGTTGCCGGACATTACTAATGTATACACGTGGGGCAACAAGTGTGAGATGCTCCTGCTGTCACACTGTGAATCTTGCACCAGGTATAATGTAAAACTCTGCACATAAGATATGAAGCGCTATCTCTTACGAGGTCAATTTCTTTTCAGGATTCATTGATTTAATTTGAATCACAAGTGAAATAATATGGGGACTTACATTGTGCATAGTGAATTTGTTTGGGCTCATAGTTGCTTCCAAGGAAGTTCAATTGTCTTTTATATTATAGCAACAAGTTCTTGGTTTTTAATTAATGGAAGCACTAACTGTAACAGTATTCGAAGTGATTCAAATTCAGGCTGAATTAGATTAAATTAGACTGTAACAACCACTGGCAATGAAATTTGTGAGATCATTGCCAAAAAACTCACCAAAAGCAAGAAATTAACAAATCAATGATTTTATTTCTATTCCAAAAGAAAGAAATTAACTAATCAATAATTATATTTCTATTTTAAAAGAAAGAAATTAACTGATCAATAATTTTTTTTTTTTATATTAAAAGATGATGCATAATATCCACATTCATGTTTGTCTCTAATATCATAGATACATGCTTTTATTTTTCTTTTCCATATGAATCTCTTATTGAATCAGTGTAAATAATATATCGCCTACCCCAAAATCCTTTAAAAATGGCCGAAGCAGTTACATAAATCCATTATTTAGAGCCCCGTTGGCTATCCTCTAGAATGGTGGCTTCCTCTTCTTAAGATACGAAAGTGTATGGTGGTCAATCTATTTCTGAAACTCTCTTTTGTTTATTCAAGAGTGTGTTTTCCAGCATTATAAGAAGAAATGGTGTGGTATCCAGTTGAACATTACGTGTTTAATTTTTTTTAAATTTTTTAGATTATTATTTAGAAAAGTGCTGGTGAAATTTAAGTGGACATGGAATTCAACCCATTTCATCTTAAATAACTCCTTTCCTGGGTTGCCTTGAGGTCCCTCCCATGCTTCCCCCCCTCCCCTCTCTTCTCTCTGATGTGGAAAACAAAAGGTAGTTGACAAAATTCACTTAACTGAATTTATAAAAGAAATAAGGTTCTGGGAAACCATTTGGGGCATGACTAAATTCTCATTTAATTTACATTTATTTTGTTCGTCCTTATTAATCCTGTCTCATAACAATTTATTTTTACATTGCATACTTTGATTGTAATGCTTTTTTCAAACTTCTCTTTTTCTGGTTATGGTGATTTGGATATTCTGGCTGTGTTGCAAAGTATCTGGCCAGGTTGCTCATGTCAATTGTGGAAATTGCCGAACAATGCTCATGTATCCATATGGGGCTCCATCTGTCAAGTGTGCTGTCTGCCACTATGTTACTAATGTTAGTGTAAGTAAACACTGTGTTAATGTTAATGCAAGTAAACACTGTGTTAAGGATACCAATTTTAACTTGTGAATCTACTGTGTACTTGTTATTTCTCAAGGTTTGAGATTTTCTTCAATTTGACTTTGTGTTTTAAATTTTGTTCCCTTTTAATAAATTTCTAAGCCCTTGCATCTTTGTGCTTTGATCATTCAGAGTGAAGTTGTCAGTAGTGGGTCTTGTTCCATTTTTTGCCTGGTTTATGCTTATTTAAAGGTAAAATCGTGCCCATACTTCCCATAGAGGGTCAGCATTTATTTAGATGAAGTTTTGTAATTTTAGTAGCATCAATATTGGAAACTCAAAGGATTTCAAATGCTATGAAACAATTCTGACATCTTTGATGGAAAACATACTAAGCCTAGGGTGATGACTCATTTAATTTTCTGTTATTTTGAATTGATTAGTTATTTTCCACATTTATGTAATAGTGAGTAGTTACCTAGCTGTGGTTGTAAGTTATGTAGGTGGTTACTTGTCTTGGTGTGTCTTTAAGAAAACATAGGGGATTATGAAGGGGGTTGTCAACTGAAAATTCTCTCACACTCTCTAATGAGCTGTAAATTTCTGTGATATTTTTCGATTCTCGCCTTTAATGAGCCCATTCTTTTTCTTAATTTTCTATTAAATCACCCTATAACTAGGTCCAAATTCTTGGAACATGGAAGCAAATTGAATTTCGATCTAAGGATTGCTGTAACAATTTTGGTTTCTAAGACAATTATTTGGAAGTTGGTGCTGTAACATTATTATTGCCACCCTTTACCAAGCACCTCTTGGCATTAGGTAGATTCATTAAATTTCTTCTCCATTTCCTTTTCCAGCATCCCATAAAATTTAGCTGATCATTTCTTTCTGATTGTGCAAAATCAACTTCTGTTATAATAATAATAATGATAAACATCAAATATAATGGTTCTTGTAAGAAAAACTTTCTTTTTCCTTTGAAAATCGGATCATACAGTAAGAGGCCTAAAGAAATTGCAAATAGGCTTTTCTGGCTTGGTGGATATGATACTTAGTCTATCCTTTTCAAGTTCTCTGTTGTTGATTCTAAATCTTCACTACGTAACCTAGCTTGATCTTTTTCCTTTTTTCCCCCTTCTTTTAACCTCTTAGAGCTTGCAATGTAGAGAGCCTCGCATGTGTGTGTGTATATTTTCTTTTCTTTTTTTTTTTTTTTTTCTGTAAAATTAGATACATCATTATATCTTTGAACTTCTGGCTGCTTTTTCAGTACTTGTTTTCATCATTATGAGCACACACCATAACTGTATCAGTACATTTTCTGTTTGTGATAAGGGTTGAATTCTTTTCTTCTGTCAACAATAACATTTTAATTTCTTGATTTTTGATGTGGTGATGTCATTGGTTACACTGATTGCTCAGTAGTCTCAGTATACTATGTTATGTGTTGCAGATGGCCAATATGAGGGTTCCACTTCCGGCAAATAGACCTAATGGTGGAGCTGGAATGATACCATCTACTTCAACAGTAAGTAATTGACCTGTGCTAATAGTGTTTTGACCTATCTGATGCTTACTAATCCGATATTCTCTCCTTATCATGCAATTGTGGCAGTCGACATCCCATTCTCAAACTCAAACTGTTGTTGTGGAAAACCCTATGACCGTTGATGAAAGAGGCAAACTGGTAAACTAACGATTGCGTTGGTTTTTTTTCTTTTTCCCTTAATCTGCTATTGTTTTTTGTCAACCTGTCTTTTAATTGAGAGAAAAATTATGTGCTAATGAGATTTCTTAATGTTGCAGGTGAGCAATGTTGTTGTGGGTATAACAAGAGAAAAAAAATAATGCAGTGAGATTTTGAGGTTTTACTGTTGATATATGATAGGAAACAGTTAGGAGGAGGGTGGTCATGGAAATTGACTCTGTATATTTTGTTGGAGATAGCTATGGGCAACATTTATTTACGAAACCATTTCAAGTATATGAGCTGTAGGCGAAATGTAAAGCGTGGAAATGTGGATGTACACTGAGGTTGAGATGTGGAACGGTCATAGTGCCAGTCCACTTGATTGCCGAACTTAGTTATTCTTTAGTGCATGCTTCTTGTATCAGGGTGATTGTGCTTATTTTCCAAAAACACAATTACATAGCTGAACATTTCCAACACATAAAGCTGTAAAGCAATACTAAAAATGAGTTTTTTTAAAATTTTTTTTTTTTCCTGGTGTGTGCCCATTCAATTGGTGTTCCACCACCATTAGTTTTGATTGTGTGAATGCCAATCATTAACAAGCATCAAGACTAATATACTATTTTTGGTAGGTAGGACGTAATCAATGTTTTAATATAAATTACATTTATTATATAAAAAATTTATAATTTAATGCTAATTATATTATATAATTAATTTGCTTTAATTCATTTAATATTCATTTTATATAAAAGTATATATAATTATGAAAACGTTAGTTTATTTTCAAGTCAATTGCTATGGTTATTCTTACTCTCACGTTTACTTTTATCACTCTCACCATCATCATTTTTACTAAGGTTGTCACCTGTGATCATCAGAATTTCCTTTCACCATTATCATGGTAGCTCCACCTTCCACCATCACTAAGGTTGGCTTTTCGTCTATAATCACTATCCTTTAATCATTATAATTTTTTTAATGGAAAATGAGATGGCATTAACGAGGCAAATAATTGCAAATACAATCCCACAGTTCTTGAGGCTCTTTCTCAATAAAATAAGCTCATTATAAGGAACAAAGTTTGTGGCATTTTGAACAGCCATATTACATAAACGGCCTACATGAGTAAAAGAAATAAATTGAAATTGACCACATATTGTAACTATTGTCTTCATACAGCAACAATGGAGTAGCTCTTGTTTGCTTATACTGAAGTTTCTGAATAACTTAAAGAGCATCAATTTCCACCCCCACTTCATGAAGGCTGCACTCCCAAGTCACTGTTAAACCATGGAGAACCGCCACTGCTTCTGCCATCTCTACTCCATCAGCGTGCATTACCTTTTTTTTTTTTTTCCGCAAAAGCCATAACTTCTCCGTTCTCATTTATGATAATAACCCCTAGAGTTGCTTGTCTATTTGCTTTAACATAAGATGCATCAATATTTACCTTAATATGAGAAGGTTGAGGTAGACTTCAATGGGCATCATTGCTTGAAAATGATGGAGTCATAGCCCCATTTGAAATTGTAAAGTTTGTTCACCCTTGTACACAAAAAAAGGAGGGTTGAATTGGTGAAAAATTTAAAACTTGTAGGGAACACAAACAAATAAAAATTTAAAGAAAGGAAAGGAAAGAATTAACATATGAGATTTATAATGGTTCAAGTGTTAATAAATTCTACGTCCACTCTCCAATTCACTAGTTGGGTATTTCACTAGCTCACTACTATTTTACAAGCTCATTAAACTTAGTGTATAGGCTCACATCAAACCTCAATTACATTTATGTTTAATGCTCACACACAACCTTGCAAAAGTTTCAGTAAGCAAAAGCTCACTTTGAACTCAATTCCTAAGTGTTTAAGGCTCATACTTAACCTCTTACAACACAATCTTAACAACCAAAGTACAAATCAATAAAGAGTAAGAGTTTTATAATTAAATTTGAAAGAGTTTGAACAATAAATTAGTTATTCTCTTACATTCAAGGCCATTTAGTGGAGTATTTATAAGTTTCAATCATCAAAGAGCTACTACTAAGGAAACTATGAGCAAATTTCCAAGTTATGGTGGACAATCCTGCATTAAATGCTTGCCAGACTCAAATAACGATCGAAATAAAAGAATCACAATTGTTAATGCCCTTTTACGTTCAGAATTGCCCTTTCACAGTCAAGAACTTCAAAATGTGTTTAATGGCTAATGACACTTGGCATTTGATCATTAGTAAAAGTCTCGGTTGCAATCTTTTGGTAGCGGTTATGCTCCAAGTAGCATTGGGATAGGGAATCACAAAATGGCATTGCATAACAAACAACTAATTTTGGATCAAGTTTAGAAAGCAAGTCGTGGTCATGACACAAAATCACAGTTGCGATTTTTAAACTTTCAAATGGTTGCTTGGACATGTGGCTCAGCTCAATTGATTTTCTAGTTGACCGTTGGAACACTTTTAAAGCATTTTGAAAGTTGTTGTCGTGAGGTTCACTACAATTGGCACCCTGAATCTTTCTAAAGCTTTTGGCCCTTAAGTTTTTAATGGATAGCAGTTGCGAGCCTTCATGTCATGGTGGTGACTTACATCTTGGTCACGATCCTCCTTCCTTGGGTATAATTTAGAAGGCAATTTTGAGACTTAGAGTTTCCTCACTTCCATTTGATTTTTAATGCAATTCATATCTTATTTTCTATAAGAACAATACTTAAAATGTTCATTAGGACTCTTTTATATTATCAAGATCAAAAGAGATTTTTGACTTAGGTTTAACCAACATAGTCTAATAATTTTCCCCCTTTTTAATTTTGACAATCTACATCGAATATGTAAAGTAAATAACTTCTAATATGCATATATCCTTATAGATTTTAAAGGTTTGAAAGTCATAGTGGAGTTGGATGGTGTAGATCCTTAGTAATTCAATATTGTCCATAAACACTTAGACATTTAATTAGAGTTTTGAGTATACTCCCCCTCAATCCATGCTCCCCCCTTAATTATGGCAATTAGTCCATTATATTACTATTCAATTTGCATATAATTCAATTGTTCTCTCCCCTTTTGTTAAGATAAAAAATAGAGGGAAGAATATGAGAAGAATAAATAATACAAGTCTTGATCAATTTCAAGTGGCAATCAAACACAATTAACTTCAATTGGCAATCAATCCATAATTTTCAAACACTTTCAATAAGCATTGAAAAGATAAAGAGACAATGGATAAACATAAAGATAAAGAATATTTCATTAACAATAGAAAACCAAGTATAATCAAATCATAAAGTTGCAAACATGTGCATATGTTTGGTAATAAAATTGGGCCTAAAGATTAAAAACACAAAAAACATAAAAGAAACACAATGAACATGAAAGTGAAGATGAAAAACAAAAAGAAAGGAAAGGTAAAACTAATAAGTTAGGGAGTCATCATCATCATCATTTTGGTTTTCTTCTTTGTTGGCCCTAGTGCACCAAGAAGGGGGGGAAGGGGGGTTGAATTGGTGGTAAATTTAAACTTTTGATTTTGGAGGAAGCACACAAAAATGAATGATTAGCGAAAGAGTAGGAGAAAAATGAACACAAGAGTTTTATAGTGGTTCAGGTATCAACCAACCTTACATCCACTCCCCAATTCATCAATTGGGTGTTTCACTCAATCACTAGTGTTTTACAAGCTCACACTCAACTTAGTGTTTAGGCTCACACTAAACCTTACAAATGTTTTCCCAAGCTCACACTCAACCTAGTGTTTGAGGCTTACACCAAACCTTACAAGTGTTTTTCCATGGTTAACACTCAAACCTATACAAGAGTTTTCTAAGGCTCACTCTTAAACCTAAACAAAATTTTTTTATACAAGGGCTCACTCTCAAACCCAACCCAAAAGGTGTTTAAAGCTCCAAACTATGTACAAAGAAATAAAAAATTAAAGTTAAGAATTAACTTTGCAAGAGTTTTGGCACATATCAATGTTTATCCTTTTACATTCAAGTCCATTTGGTGGTGTATTTATAGGCAATAACCACCAAAGAGACATTACAAAGAAACTATTTCTAAATCTCTAAGTTGTGTTAGACATATCTTACATTAAATGCTTGTCAAATGGATTTCATGGTCGAGACTAAATTCGCATTCGCTATTTTGAATTGTGTCTAACGACTAGTCCACGTGGCATAAAACTATTGGTCTATTTAAATATTAGTCGTTGAATCTTTCTGATGGATCTTAAAATTCGCAGTTGCTACTTCAAATTCACGATCGCTATTTTCTTTTCTGGATGTGATTGTCACTGTGAAATCGTCTGTCTAATATGGAGATATTGTTTCACGAATTTGCGGTCATTACCAAAATTTAAGGTCGCGACTTTTGAATATCAACAACACTTTTTTCAAAATTTGTAGTCGCTTCGTAATTCGCGATCGCTAATTTCGAAGACAGATTTTCAGACTTTGAGTTTTGTGCCTCTAATCACTCCTATTTAACTTTCAATGAGATTCTATCTTAATATCTGTAAAAAAATCACTGAAAATTGATATTAGAACTTTTCAATCTATATTGTCAAGATCAAAAAATAGTTTTTACTTAGGTTTGAATAACCTAGTCCAATAATCTCCCTTTTTTTTTTTTTATTTTGACAATCTAGATTTAATATGCAAAGGATTAAGAATCAATTATGCATGCTTCTAAGAGAATGATTGTGAAGTGATTAAAATCATAAGTATGAAATTACTCCCCCTCAATCCATACTCCCTTTTAGTTATTCTAATAAGATCATTTGAATAAGATCATTGTAAGTTCCCTCTTTGTATATTCAGTCAATTATCTCTCCCCCTTTATAAAGATAAAAAAGAGAGGAATATGAGGGAATAAGAGAGAGAATGGGGAATATGAGAGGGAATGACCACAAACTTGTCAATTGTACAAACTTAAATTAGAATAGCAAACATAAGTAATTTTGCACAATTGATCACAATATGACACATAAAAAGATAAATGGATGAAACATAAATTGCATGGAAAAAAATAAATGCAAAATAATTCAAACATTTAAAGATGCTTGAACACACAAACTAGGGCTAGAAATTTAAGAATTTTCATATATGACCCTAGTATAGAGTATATGATTTTTGATGATTGATTTAAACATTTGAAATGTAGAAAACCTCAAATGCAAAATGAATTGATTCAACTCATCACACAATCGATCAAATTAAATCAAACATGTCAACATATTGCAAGCAATAAAACTCTCCTTAAATGTATGCATAAATATATTAAGTTAAAAAAACATAAGGGATAAGGGATACATTACAAGTTTAGTATCAATGGCTTAATACCAAATAACCATTTGAAACTTTATCCTTTCTTCATTAGCAATCTCCATTCACCTTTAGATTTTCCATGATGAGAATTTGGTGAAGGAGTCCCCATCCTACAATATTAACCACTTTACTTTGGTACACAAACATACTTAGGTCCTTGGGGGTTAGTCTTGAAAGGGTCCTCCAATTTGAGGTGTGCCTTCCTAATGTGGCAAAATACATTGATATGCCCATATCTCATGCAATAATGACATTGAAGTTTAGACTTATGAGTTTTTCTCCTATGCACAACCATAGTATGAGTAAAAGGCCTTCTCATACTTAGGTGGTGATAATATATGCAAATGCATGAGTGATAACCAGTAGAAGAGAATTTTTTGTGTTTGTATGGTTGTGCGTGCTTGTTGTTATAAATGTAAGCATAATTTGTTCTTTGAACCTTGGCTCTTGAGCCTTGGGGGGCCTTTCCTTTACCCTTAGGCATAGGTGGCTTAGTGCTAGGAGCACCTCTCTTCCCCATGACCTCAATATTAGAAGTTTGAGGTGTTGATGCTCTAATAAATGTAGTGAGTGAAGAAGTAGATGAAAGGGCTTTATTGAAACCTAGACCATATCTAACTAAAGAAAGTCTTTGAGATACAATAAGTGTGTCGCTTCTTTCCCTTTATAAAATTTAGAAATAAAGTTTCTAAGTTCTATAACTTTATCCTTTAAAGAATCATTTTCCTTTCTCCAAGAGTTAAAAGAGGATAAAGACTTAAAAAGACTCTCTAAAGATTTTCGAGTTCTTCATTAGAAGCCCTCAACTCACTTACAATATCATTTAAGGATTTAAATTCATCCTTTAGTTTAAAACATTTTTTCTTGTAAGTTTTCATTTGCGATTTATATTTATCACATCTTAAAGTAAGAACTTCAAGAAGCTCATCATCTACATCGTCAAATGCATCATAATCATTATAAAAATGTGGAGAAGTACTTACCTCTTTGGAGAAGTCCTCTTGATCCATGAAGCAAAAGTTTGCTACTTCATCTTTTTCTTCTCCATCAGTTGAATTATTATCCCAAGTAGCCATGAAGCTCTTCTTCTTTTCCTTATGATGATAAGAAGATGACTTTCTTTGGATTCTTCTTTTTCTTCTCCTTTTCATCAACTCCTTGGTCCTTTTTGATATTAAGGCAAGCTCCTTTTCTTCTTTATTACTTTCATTTGAGTCATTTGAGCTTGAATAATTTTCTTGAGCTTTAAAGGCTAGAGCTTTCTTCTCCTCTTTGGGTCTTTGTCCTTTTAGCTTCTTCATCTCTTCATCTTTCTTGAGAGGCATCTCATGAGTGAGAAGCTTACCAATAAGGGCATTGATTGACACTTTTCCAATCTTTGGATTGGACTCTTAAATGCTGCATACTCTTACACCAAATTTATCGAATGGAATAGATTTAAGGATTTTAGTATTTACCTCATAGTTGGTAAGAATTCTTACAAACTTCTTTATGTTTGTGACAATAGAGAGGAGTCTATCTATCATGTCAGTGATGCTTTCATTTTCTTTTCTCATAAAGAGCTCTCACTCTGTCACATACATCTCTAACTTATTTGATTTCATAAGAGTTGTGCTCTCATGATAGTTTTTTAGTGCTTTCAATATGGCATGTGCAGTTTGGCAATGTTGAACTCTCCCAATTTCTTGTTTTGACATGGAGCTAAGAAGAATAGCCATTATCCTTTTATTCTTCCCATTTTCCTTCCTATGTGCTTCACTTCACTCTTCTCTTGCAATTACCATCTCTACTCTTTCAACCATCTTTGTTGGAGGCTTCCACTCTTCAAGTATATAATCCCATAAGTTGATGAGATTGCTAATAAGATAGATCTCCATTTTATGCTTCCAAAGAGTATAATCATTATCAGTAAAGTAGGGATTAAGGTAAGAGTGGACTCCTTTTTGTGCCATTGATTTTTTTCTCATACAATTAAGGTTTGAATTGAGACTTAGCTCCGATACTAATTGTTGACCTTAATGCACTAAGAAGGGGGAAAGAGGGGGGGGGGGGGGGGGGGGGGTTTTTAATGGGGTTAAAATT
>CATIWR010327280.1:0-12569 GCA_949677035.1 Omphalea diandra | reverse complement strand
GTTTGGCTTGCTCGGTCACGACAAAAACAAAGCTATTGCATTTGCACTTGCATAGTTAATTGTTGTACTTGCAATGTATCTTAATGATATTTGATTATGGATTATGCCATGAGAATTTGATTATTGTTTTTATTCATTGAGTCGCGACTCACCAAATCGCAAAATTTTTTTCATATACCAAAGAATAGGAATTGGACACTTTGGTGTTTTCAGTTTTACATTGAGACATATGGACCACAGGTCGTCGGCTGAATCCAAACTCTCTCTCTCCTTGTGTCATATACATATATGTACATCAAATAAATGTTTAATTGTGTGTAGGATGGATAAAACCTTTATGCATATGTATTTTGAACATGAACGATATGAGTTATGTAAATGAATACGGCTGTTACAGTACATATGGATGCCATGCTCCGTTAGAACTACATAAGTAAAATTTCACTCATTCGAGTGCAGCTGCAAAACCATGAGGCACTCATATTACCAACAACATGTAATTCCATGGTCTTCTCATAAAGATCCTAATGCTCGCATAACAAACTTTTTAGAGATATATGACACATTTAGGTAAATCGAATGTCTACAAATGTAGTACACTGTAAAGGACAAATCGAAAGCATGTATCAATTCTTTAGAACTTGGGAATATAACTAGTTAGGATCAACTTTCTCAAACATTATTAGGTAAATACTTTCCTCTATCTAAAATGGCTAGGCTTAGAAATGAGATCATTACTTTTAGCCAATTAGATGTGGAAACATTGAATGAAGCTTAAGAACGATTCAAGGTTTTTTTGAAGAAGTACCCTAACCATCAAATTTTTAAGTGGTCCATAGTGGACACCTTTTACAATGAACTTTTTGGGAAAATCATGATCACTATTGATGCAGCAACATGAGGATCTCTATTAGATAAAAAGACAAATACAACTTTTACAATGGACTTTTTAGGCAAATCATGATCACTATTGATGCAGCAACACATGGATCTCTATTAAATAAAATGACTAATGTTGCTTATGATTTGATTGAGAAAATGGCGAACAACAACTACCAAGCTCATGAGAGAACTTTGTGAAAGAAAGTATCAGTGATCCACCATATGGATGCCTTATAAACCTTGCAAGCTCAGGTATGTACCATGTCAAAGCAATTTAATTCATTTAATTATAATGTTGCGTCTTCTCCTTTCATGTATATTGTGTGTGACTTTTATAAGGAAAATGAGCATAAGAGTATTGATTATCAAGTGGGGAATCTTTTCCCCATGTGCAAGTAAACTATATGGGAAACTTTAACGATTAACCTAACATCCCATACTCAAATGTCTATAACCCGGGTTAGCATAATCACCCAAACTTCTCTTGGTATAACAACAATACCCTTAACCCCAAAACCTAAGGACCACCTAATTTTAACCGCCACCACCAAACTACCAACCTTAAGAAAATAAATCAAGCTTAGAGAATGTCTTAGAAAAATTCATAACCAAAGTTGATGCTAAGTTTGAACATCATGAGTAAAATATGAAAAGACTAAAGGCTAAGATAGATCAAGCCAACATAAATCATTCCTCTTATATCCACAACCTTAAGATTTAAATAAGACAAATTAACTAATGCCCTTAGTTCTAGATCTCTAGGTATTTTATCTAGCTCTTCTAAAACCAACCCAAAAGATCATGTGAAAGGCATCAACTTGAGGAGTGGCAAGGAACTTCAACCTAGAGTAGAGAATGAGGAAAAAGAGGAAGAAGGCAAAGTGGGTAAAGAAGAATAGCTGATCATGGAAGAGAAGCCTAAGGAGAAGGTCAAACTATATTTACCTCTTATTCCTTTCCCTTTAAGACTCAAGCAAAATACGGTGGATAAGAATTTTTCATAATTTTTAGATATACTTAAAAATATCTAAACTAATATATTATTTGTGGAAACGCTTGCCCAAATGTCTAAATATGCAAAAATCATGATATACATCCTTTCAAAGGAAAACAAATTAGAAGAATGAAAGAGAGTCACATTAATCGAAGAGTGTAATGCAATCCTACTAAACAAGTTGTATTTAAAAAGAGGAGATTTAGGGAGTTTCACTACAACTTGTGATATTAGTTATGTTTCTTTTTAAAAAGCTTTTTGTGATCTAGGATATAGAATCAATTTAGTGCCTTTGTTTGCTTTTGAAAAACTAGATATTTGTGAGATAAAGCCCACCAAGATTCCCTCTAGCTAATGGACCATTCAATCATTTATCCTAAAGGAATAGTTGAGGACGTGTTCATCAAAGTAGACAAGTTCATCATCTTAGTGGATTTTATAGTTCATGATATAGAGGTGGATAGGGAAATCCCAATGCCCTCAAGATGACCATTCTTAGCAGTAGGAAGTGCTTTGGTTGATGTTAAGGAAGGAACATTTACCTTATGAGTAGGAGATGAGGAGTCATTTTTAACATGTACAAGGCTACCAAAAAGCCTACGGAAGATGAATGATGCTTGAGGATTGATGTCATAGAGGAACATGCCAAGGAAGTTTTTTTTAGAAAGAGGATAAGCTCCATAAGTTGAAAAGATAGCCATGGTAAGCATAAAGGAAGAAAAAAAGGAAGACGTCGTAGAGGTAAGTGCCCCAACTCTAGAAGTTTATGATACTCCTTTATCTCTTGTTGAGCCTTTATACTATGAGAAATACCTTAAGGTACCCTTACTTCCATTCTTAAAACTTACTAACTTGAGCTTAAACCTTTACCCAATCACCTTAGGTATGCTTTTTTAGGGAGAGATAGTACCCTGTCGATCATCGTCTTCAATGATCTCACACAAAACCAAAAGGAAAAACTATTAAGGATGTTGAGAAATAGGATGGAGCCTTAGGATGGACCATAGAAGACATTTGGGGGATTAGTCATACACTTTGTATGCAAAAAATTTTAATGGAGGATAATTACAAACCTATTATAGCATACCAAAGGCGACTTAACCCTAAAATGAAAGAGGTGGTTAGGAAGGAAGTAGTGAAATTACTACATGCAGGGATCATCTGCCCTATTTTGGATAGCTCATAGGTTAGTTCAGTTCAAGTAGCTCCTAAGAATGGATGGATGATGATTGTGACTAATGATAATAATGAGCTTATCCTACTAACAATGTGATGAGGTAGAGAATGAATATTGATTATAAGAGGCTAAAAGTGACAACCTATAAGGATAACTTCCCTCTATCATTTATAGATCAAATGTTGGAAAGAATTATATGCTATATGTACAATTGCTTCTTAGATGGGTACTTGGGATATTACCAAATTCAAATAGCACTAGAAGATCAATAAGAGATGACATTCACATGCCCATATGGAACTTTTACTTATAAGCGTATGCCATTTGGGCTATGTAATACACCAACCACTTTCTAAAGATGCATGATGACCACATTTTCTAAAATGGTGGAAAGAATGATAGAAATATTTATGGATGACTTCTTTATTTTTTGTGATACTTTTGATACTTTTTTGGCTAATTTTGATAGGGTTTTAGAATGATGCAAAGAAACCAATCTTGTGCTTTATTAGGAAAAGTCCCATTTCATGGTATAAGATGGCATTGTGCTTAGTCAAAAAAATTTAATCCAAAACATTGAAGTGGATTAAGCAAAGATCTAGGTCATAGAATAATTACCTCCTCCAACATCCGTGAAAGGCATAAAGAGCTTTCTAGGCCATGTGAAGTTCTATCAGCTTTTCATCAAGGATTTTTAAAAAATTTATGAACTCCTTATGATTTTTTAGCTAAGGATGTTCCTTTTACCTTTATTGATGGGTGTTTAAATGATTTTCATAGGTTGAAAAAGGAACTCACTTTGTGTCAATCATGATAAAGTCTGATTGGTCCTTGTCGTTTGAGTTGAAGTGCAATGCAACTAAATACACCGTTAGAGCCATTTTAGGGCAAAAAAAGGATAAAAAGCTTTATTTCATATACTATGCAAGCCAAACTCTCAATGATGCCTAACTCAATTATGCCACTGCTGAAAAAGAACTCTTAGACATTATGTTTGCCTTTGATAAATTTAATTCTTATTTGCTTAGTTTTAAAGTCATTGTTCATACTAATCATGCAGTGATTCAATACTTACTAGCTAAGCAAAATGCAAAGCCAAGACTTATAAGATGGATTATCTTACTCCAAGATTTTGACTTAGAGATTAAGGACCAAAAGGGTATGGAGAACTTAGTTACGATCATCTCTCTCACTTAAGACATCTCCATGAGGAAGAGGTAAGTGTCCTTATCAATGAGACCTTCTCAGATGAGCAACTTTCCCTCCTAAAAGCTCTCCAAACTCTATGGTATATTGACTTTGTAAATTATTTGGCAAGTGTCATTATTCCTTACAGCTTTAATTCTTATCAAAAGAAATTTTTTTTACATAATATGAAAGTTTATTGGTGCAACAAACCTTATTTATTTAAAAAATGTTCCAATGGTATTATAATAAGGTGCGTACTAAAGGAGTAGATGAGAGATATTCTATTCCATTTCCATACCTGAAAATACAGAGGACATTTTGGTTCATCCAAAATCGTGCTTAAGGTATTGCAAAGTGGATTCTTTTAGCCCTCATTATTTACTAATTCTTTTGCTTTTGTCAAGTCTTGTGATAGGGGCCAAATAATAGGTAATATCTCCAAAAGGAATGAGATATGCTTGAACTCAATGATTGAAGTAGAGTTTTTTAATGTTTGGGGAATTGACTTCATAGGCCCTTTCTCGAAATCCCTTAAGAACTAATACATCTTAATGGCAGTTGATTATGTTTCCATATGTGTTGAAGCCACAACCACCTCGACTAATGATGCTAAGGTAGTGCTTTAATTCTTAAAGTTATATATCTTCACAACCTTTAAAGCCTTGAGTGCAATTATAAGTGATAAGGGATCATATTTTTGCAACTGACAGTTTGAGTCCTTTCTTAATAAGTATGAAGTGACACACAAGATTGCAATAACTTACCATTCTTAAATAAGTGGCCAAGTAGAGGTGACCAATATGACAATTAAGCATATTCTTGAAAAGACGATCAACTCTTCAAGGAAGGATTGGTCGTTAAAGCTTCAATATGCACTTTAGGCATATAAAACTACTTATAAGATACCAATTGGTACCACTCCTTATTGTCTGGTGTTTGAGAAAGCTTGTCTCCTACTGGTAGAATTGGAGCACCGAGCATTTTGGGTAATAAAAGTTTCTAAACTTTAATTTGCATCTTGCCAGTGATAAGAGGAAACTTTAACTCATTGAAATTGAAACCCTTCATCTTATGAGAGAAATTGCATATATAAAGAAAGACTAAAAGGTGGCATGATCACCATATCATTCCAAAAGATTTCAAAGAGGGCTAAAAAGTTTGCTTATTCAATTCAAGATTGCATCTTATTTCAGGAAAACTTCAGTCTCAATGGTTAGGCCCATTCACCATAGCAAAGATTTATCCTTATGGTTTCATAGAGATCACTAACTATGAGGGGTGGAACTTTTAAAATTAATGGACTATGATTGAAGTCGTATTATGAAAGAGATGATATGACAAAGTGGGAGACCTTTCTTCTCTCAAATGCCTTCACATGATCTCCAAACACAAGGGTTAAGCTAGAGACCTTAAATTATCATGTCATGGGGAAATCACCCAATTTTTATTTTTCTCTTTTTTTTTTTTATGTGTTCCATTTTTTATCTTGATTTTTAAAGGATCCTTTTTATGTTATAAGCTAAAGTATGAGAAACTCAATATTTAAAGCATCAAATTTGAGGGAGTTCTCTTTAACACTTCTCATTGCTTTTTATATTGATTTTTATGTTAGTTAGTTGTGTTCTTGGTGTTTGTTTTAATTTGGCATGATTCTTAGTGTTTTATGTTGATTTTTTTTTGTGAAAAAGGTTAAGATGAGTATATGGTAATGAGTGTTAAGACTCTTAGCCATTATGATCAATTTCTTAAAAACAAGTGTTGAGGTAAAGCACGTGGCCAAAATGCATGGCCATGCAATGAAGATTCACTATAGGGCAATAACTAAGCATTATGCACGTCCAAATCACATGACCATGCACTCAAAGGAAGTACAAGGTAGAAGATAACTATACTATACACCCTAATATGTACACTCATGCTATCAAAAAACACATTTGTGTACCCTTCAAATCATAATTTTAAAATCCACACCCATTCATCTTCCCTATATTTTCTCTTTACCTAACACTAGCATAGCCATGTGGCTCCCTCTGGCCCTCATAAAAATTGACCTCTTAGCTTCGAAAACCCAATCAAATCTCCTTTATTCTTTTTCAAATTCAGCCTTTACCATGTCCAAATGCCTCAAAACCACTACAAAGATGAAAATTGGGTCTTCAAGTGCAACTTCACCCCTAGGAACTCCTTTGATCACTGACTATGATGGGAATGAAAAAAAGTATGAGAATCATTCTAAATGCCTTATCTTTCCTGCTAAGTTCATTGATTTAAGAGCCCTGGAAAAATTTGTCTAGCTCCACACTAATTCTTAAAATGAGCTCACCTATGAGTTCTTAGTTAGTTTTTCCCTAGAAATAAATAGGATTCATAGAGTGCAACCCTTTGGCACCACTTATGATTATTTACTTGGTGTCTAAGGGGTGAAGAGGCAAGAAGTGTCCTTAGCCTCTAAAAGGAAAAGGCTTGTCATTAAAGAAGGTGAAGGAGTTGAACTTCAAGAAGAACCTACTCAAAACCCTAAAGGAAAAAGTAAGGCAAATGCTTCCTCTTTTAAATCTTCTTTTAAGATCTCTCTTGCTTCCATCAACCAAAAACTTGATAAAAATGATCAAGAGAAGGCTTCTTCTTCTTCCTCTCCTTCATAGCTATTTAGTTGATCTTCAAGAGAAAGTTGGTGCTACACCATGCCATCTTCTTGATTTTCAAAAATAAGAACACATGCAAGAAGAATAAGGTAGCTAAGAGGAAATGGGAGATAAAGCCCATGGAAGAGGAGATGACAAAGTCATTAAAGATAGTGGTGATAATGATGATGATGATATCTCTCCTACCTTTTAGATTTTTTTTCCCTATTTTGCTTTTCATTTTCCTATGTCTATTTTTTATTTTTTGTTTTCAATTCTTTAATATTTAGGCCCATCTATGTTGTTATCAAACATCTATGTATGTTTGAATGTGTTGTATTTATGATATGTTTCTTATTTAATAAAAATTCTATTTGTGTTCTACTCTAATTCTCAACCAATTGCACTTATGATTGATTATTGGAATTGTGATTATCATTATTATTGCCATTGTGATTGTTCATGTGCTTTTCCACCTCAAATAATCCCTTTTTTTGATATTGATAAAAGGGGAGAGATTATTGGATGGAAAACATAAGGATGAATACTTAATTGAGGGGGAGTACTTATTTAAATTTTATATTTTGTTGAGGGAGAATACTTGTTTAAATCTTTTTATTTTTAACCCTCAAACTTCTAATAGACTTTCTTATACTTTAAGTAATCTTAATATCATTTATAAGTTATTTTTTTTAGTCTTATTTTTTTTAGTCCCTTCACATTCAATCTAGATTGTCAAAATAAAAAAGGGGAAGATTATTGGACTTGGTTGGTTAAACCTAAGTCAAACTTCTCTTTTAATTTTGACAATATAGATTGAAATACTCTAATCATCTTCGTTAAGTGTTATGATTATAGAAATTAAGCTAATATTTTATTAAAAGTTCAATGCATAACAAAATTAATGTTGGATCTTATGTCACGATCGCTACCTATCATGTCGTGGTCATTACCATGGCAAAACTTGGAACAATTTTAGATAGTATAATTTATAGTCAGCTTCACAATATCAACATCAACCGCAATACTCAGATCTTCAAAGATGAACTCCTAAGCTCTAATCAAAGAATGCCACGTGTTAATGAGCTATTTGAAAAGTTTACGTGTCATAATTGCTACAATATTATTTAGACTATGACCATTCTTCAACTCAAATCTCAAAATTCTTACGCCCGTTCCTAATACAAAATTACCACCATTTTTCCAATACGACCAGAGTAGCGATCTCTAATACAAATTTGTGATTGCGATGATAGAGCTATAATAGAAGGAGTTAATAGATAGTTTTATGAAGAACCAAAGCCATGCTGCCACTAGTACAAGCCATTAGACATAAATTCATGATCTCGATCGTGACCAAGCAAAATTTAGAGTGAAACTTGAATCTTGACCATGACATTTATCTAGCAAGCATTAAATGCATGATTTTGATTCCAACGTTTAAGATATGGAGCTTGTATTGTGTCTAACATCTCTTTAGTAGGAGTAACCTATAAATACTCCACCAAAAGGACATAAACGTAAAAGAATATCATTTACGAAGGACAAACTCTTGTAAATTTGCTTTTTAACTTTCTCTCTCTTAATTACTATGTGTTATTGAGTGGTAAAAAGTTTGGTCTGTACTTTAAACACCCTTTGGAATTGGGTTTGCAAGTGAGCGAATATAAAACTCTTGTATAGGTTTGAGTGTTCGGCTCAGAAAAGACTTATAAGGTTGTGTGTGAGCCTTTGTAAAATAGAAGTTGAAATGTTAGGTATAAGCTTTTGAAAAACCATTTAGAATTAGTGGAACACCTAATTAAAAGAATTGAGTGGATGTAATGTTAGTTAATAGCCGAACCACAATAAATTGTTATGTGTTCAATTATTCTTCAACTTTTTCTAAAACTTACATAACTAACCTTCCATTCAAAATTTAAATTTTTAACCAATTCAACCCCCTTCTTATGGCACAAGGGCCAACACTGTCTTCAAAGAAAAGGTGTGTGGATGACTTACAACTTTAGACACCTAGATGTTTGATATGGATTGATATGTATGAGCCTACTTTGAGCATATTGGGTTTGCTCCTCCTTCATTGCTGATGGAATGATCATCCCATCTTGCCTTTTTTTTTTTGTTTTTCTTTTTTAACTCTTCTTATCTTTGTTAGTGTTTTTGTAAATTTATGGATGTTTTATTTTGAACCTTGAACTTATCTTATGTTGGCTATCACTTATGGAGAGCATTGCGCTCCTAATTTTGTACTTCCTATGATATGTGTCATTGTAACATTTTGTCTATGTGTTATTTTCTTATGATATTTAATGATTGGCATATTGCTCTTATGGTCTCATGAATGCCTCTTTTGTAATTGCTAATGCTTTGTTTGAGAATCACAGGATGTCACTATCATTCTTCCCAACTTCTAAAGGGAAGTACATTCCCTTTGCTCTTTAATTTTTGTTTCACAATCACCAAGGATAATGATGTTTAAGTTTGGGGATTTTTCTTTTGAGTTCTCCACTCTTGATTGCATTTAGGTATAAACTTGATAAGTTTGCTTTTGTATCTTCAAGCAATTCCTTTTGAGATTAATGTTAAGTTAGCCTATTTGTTATGGTTAGTTTTGGTTCTTAGTTTTAAGGTGAAAATTTTATAAAGAAAATTTATAAACATTGTTTGGAATTGCTTAAGTAAATTTCCCTTATGATAATTACTTGAGATTAACAATCCTATTTTTATTCAAAATTGGTGGAACACATTAGAACTCTTTATGCACCATTGACAAATGAGGAATTTCTTTATAAGATGATTCCTTTAAACACTTCAAGTTAGAGGAAACCTCTACATATGCTAGAACTTACAAAAAAAAAAAAAACTTTTAAGGTGAAATCCTATAACTTGGCAATATTAAGGAGATGATTAAGGCATTTTTTGGTTAACCCATTATTACCCAACCACACCTTTATCACATTATCCCTTATTACCCCTTTGAGCCATAATGAATATTCATTAGAAAGTATCAAAAAGCCATTCTTTCTTATAGCCATACCCTTCATTGTAACCATATAGCCTAAATAATCTTTTACCTCACCTATTAACAGAATAAAGTTAGGACATGCATATATAATAACATGTGGTGTAATGGATCATTCATATGCATTTATATTGAGGAATGGGCAAAACAATTCACCTATTATTATCTTTTGGGCACCATAAAGTTTGATTCAAGTTTGGGGTGGCATATTGATAGCTTAAAAGTGTGCTTAATTCATTAATATTTTCTTTTTTTTTTTAAAAAAAAAGAAGCAAAGGAGAAATCAAGCCAACTAAAATATGAGAAAATAAGGTACTATGGATATTCTTTAAGAAACAAATATGCATTATAAACATATAATTATCTTTTAAAATTCATGTTATTGTTATAAGCAATGTCCTGGCAAAATTTATCTTGTGTTGGATTTGACCACTCTTTGGTAACTTAAACCTAAGCTCTACATTACAAGCTATTAAAGACCTCATTATCTTAAGGTTGCTAGGTTCTACATTAGTGGAGAATGGTGAATTAGTTTTGCTTATGGTCATATGTGATTCCTAGCAATCGAGGAAGAATCTTACTTAAGGTGAATGTGAAATAGAATCAAGATAGTGAATGAACTATGATGCCAAGTCAAACACACACTTTTTTCTATTTGATTGATTGCAAATTGGATATGATTGATTTGGAACTTGTTATTATCTTGAATTAAATTGTATAAGTAAGAATTAAATTGTGTGAGTATGACAAAACATTAATATAGCTAAGATAAATATTATCTTTGAAACTCTTATTACTCAATTCTAATCATAAGAGATGTCGATTTGCATATTGGCAAATAAAATGTGTAACATCGCTATCCCTATTCATTGGCATTATCATATGAATATATTCATTGTACAAATGATATGAAATCACATATGAGCATATGCACTATATCAAATGATATGAAATCTCACATGAATATATGCACAGGATAAATATTCATTTAGACATGTGAATTGTAAAAAAAACACGACAATGACAATTGCACCATTGCATTTGGGATGCTTGAACATATATGCAGTGTTTGCAAAGTTATATGATAAATTATTTCATGTTATGTGCTTATTAAAGCATCATAAATAATGGTGTTTGAGAGCTCATCTAAAAGTATAAAGAGGATCTAGAAATTAGAGGATGGATGAAGGTGATGAAGGAATGAAGAAAAGGGAATAAAAGCAAAACTGTTTAACTTTCAACCAATAGGAACAAGCCAACAATCTTTTGTCCTATTAGAGTAAGAATACAAATTATAATTATTTGCCATTATGGGTTGGAAAGAGAAGGGATAAGGTCAAATTACACCAGATGAAAGAGAGAGAGAGCTAAGGAAGAAAGAAAGAAAGGAAGAAAGGAAGAAGAATAAGAAGAAGGATAGGAAGAAGTGTGGGCTGCTTAAGGTTTTCCAATTATGGGACAATAGGTAAGTAATTTATCCTCTTCTCAATTGAAATTAACCTATCATGACATATTAATCATGCATGGTTAGTGAGAATTATGGAGTAATTGAGGTAGAGCTCTTGGATGGAAGTTGTAATCCAAGAGAACAAGAGTTGATTCTGTCGATTTTACTGTTAGAGCATAATTTTCACCCATGATTTCATAACCCTAGAAGAGGAATTGGAGAAAGTTCAAAACATGAAAGTTGTAGCCCTTATGTCTCATATAAATGCATATGAAATAGTTTTACTTGATTCTATGTGTGTGAAGAGATATGACTCCTTCCATAGGACTAGGTCAAATCTAAATTGAGATTATCACAATCTTCTGTTTTCTTATATTTTGATGACTTTATATTCTGATTTTAACAAATTGTAAAACATGAAACTTGTGGGGTTATATTCCTTCTAAACACCTGTTAAGCAGTTTTAATTTATTTGCTATGTGGAAAGAGATATGACTTATTGATTGGGACTAACTTTGTACCCGGATGACACACCACCTTTCTTTTAATTCAGTTTTCCAAGAATTTGATGACCATAGGCTCAGAATTTAATGATAGTCTAAACTTGAAAGTTGTATATTTATTTTTGATCTACATACCTGAGAAATAGTGTTGCCAAATCCATCATGGTTGCTGAGATATTTTCCCTTTATCATGACTGGTTTTCAACATGTTATGAACCTACTTGCCTTGAGATTGGTCCTTTGTCTTGGTGACCTTATAGACTGAATTGGATAATGATTAAAACATGAAAAATGCTCATTTATATGTTTTTCAATTGGTGGTAGAATATTATTACAATTAGATTTGCACAATTTGAGATACACCTAAGAGAGTAAGACCTATTCAGACTGAGAGGACACTATAATAGGGCAACATTTAAAAATACACCACATTTTATGTGTATATGATATTAGCCTAAAATTTGAATATGTTGTCCCATTATATGTCTAGTTTGTTTGAAAAAAAGAATCAAGCCATTTGGATAAGTATATCGGAAGTTATTGCTATGACCGTGTAGTAAGTTTAGGTTCTCAAGTGAGAATGATTGAATTGTTACATGTTACATGGGAATAATATGATTATGTTTTATTACATGTATATATGATTGAATTGTTACATGTTACATGGGAATAATATGATTATGTTTTATTACATGTATATATGATTGAATTGTTACATGTTACATGGGAATA
>CATIWR010327262.1:0-28896 GCA_949677035.1 Omphalea diandra | reverse complement strand
GATGAAACAACAATTAAAGGACTTTGGTAAAGTAATTGATCACATTCCTATCAAATGTGACAATACTAGTGCTATTAATCTTTCAAAGAATCCCATCCAACATTCTAGAAGTAAGCATATAGATATTAGGCATCACTTTTTAAAAGATCATATGTAAAAATGTGATGTTGTGTTAGAATTTATTAACACTAATCATCAACTTGCAGATACTTTCACTAAACCTCTAAATGAAGAAAGGATGCACTTCATTAAGAGAGAGTTGAGAATGCTTGATAGAAGCTCTCTTAAGTGAAAAATTCTTATTTGATCTAGTGTGATTTATGTGTGATACGTTTGATTGATGATATGAAAGGTTTTATTATTTGTTTTTAGGAGATCACATGTTTTTTCAAAATTTTCATTCTTATCCTTGATGACTCACAATTCGCGATCACTATTCATTCTTGACGGTCGCAAATTACAAGTCAACTTTATCGGCTGTCAAATGTCAATTTGTGGTCGCGAAAATCACTCTTTACCTCAAATTTTATCGGTTTTTGAAAATTTCTGACCATTGCAGCGCATATTCCCAATGAAAATTTGTCTGTTACTCACATTTTTAAAAATTCGCAGTCACGACTAAAGACATTTTAAAGAGTTTTACTTAACTTTCAAATTAATTTAATTTTCAAATTATATAATATTTTGGCCCATAAAATCAACTAATCAATCAATTATGAAATTATAAAATTAATAATTATTTCTTAATAAATAATTAAAATAATTAATTAATATTAATTACTCAATAAAATTATCCTTTATTGTAAAATTACTTAAATATGCTCCAACTAAATATATATCAATATTATACTCAAAATTACCATAATTATACTTTTAGATATCATATATTTTATCTAAAACCTCAAATTATACTTCTAACTTAAAGATGTGTCAAAATAAATTAGAAAACACCCTTAATTCTAAATCACCAAAATTATCTTTATGAAAAATCTGGTATGTTGCAAGTGTAGGAGAGATGAGGGTCTGGTCGAAGAGGGTGCCCTCATAGTCGCTACCACTAGAGGATAAAAGAATGCATACTTTTGAGCATGCTAGGCTCGAGCCAATTATTATGGGTGAGTTAAATCCTCTTTTGGACAACATGATAGTCTTATCACTTCAATGTGGTCAGCGCTCTGATAGTACTAGAGTTGACATGTTCCTCATGCACCTTGGCTCTAACATGCGCCACTCACATAAGTTTACTACTTGTACCATTATTATGTTATTCCTTATTTGTTGACCTAAAAATATTTTTATATAGATTTTTAGTTTAGGTTGAGCACTTAGTTGATTTGATAACAACCATAAAGAGGATATGCACACTCCACACTAGAGAGTTATAAATAATAAATTATTTAATGTATGTATTCTTATGTGTGTTTGTGTGTGATTATGTTCTAACCACTTAGATCTTCTTATTTCTTATTGTTATTCTAAGCAGAGGTCATCCAAAGAGATTAGAAGCCATGAGTAAAGTTGGCCTATGTGTAGGCGCACCTCGAGGAGCTAGACGCGGAAAAGGAAATTGATAAGGATAAGGACTAGGTGCATCTTGAGCATTGTTTGCCCCCTTTTCTTTCTCTTTTTTAGATATTGGGCCTTTAAATGCCCTAATTTTTGTTACCATTAAAAATGGTTTATTTATCATAATAACATATTCCTTTCTTGTCCTTTTCTATGCATAATTATTTTGATCTTTTATATGCCCTTGTTGTCTTATTCATGTGCATTGCCTTACAACTACCTTTTATTATTGACCAAAATTTGCCGTTGTAATAAAAAAATTTTCTTTTTAACCATTAATAGCCTATACAAACCATCAAATTATTTATATAGATGACTACTTATTTGAACAAACCACAAACTAAGTTTATACATACAATGTTACTATTCACATAACTATCATCCACTATCCCTTAAAACCTCCTTCTATCTTCTCCTTCCTCGATTCTTATACATACATAAGCCATTTTTTACTTACAAAATGTTGCTAAAGAGTTTCTAAAAATCCTTCATGCCCTAAATTGGCCTTCCATTCCATGGTCAGGCTTTTGAGCATTGTGTTATCTTTCTTCTGTTAAACTCAATTTAAACTTTTTGCATGCAGTTTATAGTTTCCATGTAGCCATTATTTTTATTTTGGAGATATAGAGATGTACCCATTATTTGGAGAGTTTGGTGCCATCTTGGATTGCCACATTTAAAGCATAAATAGGATTGCACTTCCTTGCTTAGATCACTGCATATTCATAAGATGATAGAGGTTGTGCCTTTGTACACTTTGAGGAAGAATAAGGTGTTAACTTTGCCCTTTACTTGTTGTATTCTTATAAGAGTGGTTCTAAAGTATCTTGGGCTTGAATTCTATCTATCATCTTGATGGGCAAGTGTCTACTTCCTAAAGATGATAAATTGGATTCTCAAGCTCTTAAGCTCATAAGTGAGATTGAGCTTGGTAGGACACTAATGTCAGTAATTTTAGGTGAGACCTTGGTGGGTCTGGATAGAGCTGCTTTGGGCGTGAACTAGTCCTTCTTAAGGAGGCCTTTACTTCTTCAAGTATGCTTTTCCCATAACCTCCTTTCTTTTTTATTATTATTATTCTTTTTTCTTATATATTTTTACTTAAATTTTCTTAGACCGCTTTTATAAATTTTAAATCTAATGGGTGGCTCAATTTTCCCTAGATTGCCCTTTATAGGTTTTTGATCTAACAAGCTCCTTCTTTTTTTCCTTTTTTCTTTTTTACATTTATTTGTAGGAGAGATTAGGCTTATTAGATACTCTCACGATAGAGGCATGATGATACTTTCTATAACATCATTTAAATCATCGCCTGTCAAGACATGTTTCTTTTGCAGTAAAGTGGACCAAATGGTTGTCCTATATCTATGATTATGACATCTGGTAGACATGCCATTGGTGGAGACTGACCAGGGTCACTCTGAGGATATAATGGTTACATGATTATGCATGCTCTGTCTTCTAGTACCTTTTTATAATTTTTCTTAGGTTTGATGCCAATTTAGAGTTGCCTAGAATTTAGTGGGCTTTCTTCCTCGCTTCATGGAGGGATCACTCACTCAGTATTTTCTAAACAAGGTGGACACCACCAGAGATAACCATCGATTCTACCTACTTTTTTATTGTTAAAGCTTCAACCATCAATGATATTGATTTTAAGGATTGATTAAACATACATAGGGGAGATAAGATGCTAGGATCTTATGAGCCATATAGTAGTAGATAATTTGAGGAAATATTCTATGTTTCATTTATTTTAGATGCATGTATGGAAAATGTCACTTGCATAATGATGACATATTTCATGTTAGTGCCATGTTTGTCATGAATCATCTCATTTCATATGTTTAATATTAAGTTCGTGAACATTTTCACTTCTAGTAACTATAGGCTAAATATTGCATCAATTTTGCTAATTATAATTCATTAATGCTCCTTCTCTATTTTGCCTTTAAGGTTATCCTAATATCACATTCTTATTTGATCCTTTGCCTCGTTCCCTAAACCATCCCACTATTATCCTCCCTTATCAACTGGTTACCCTTTTCTCCTTTTTTCTTCTTTTTCTTGTCTTATACAAAATACTTTTTGACTCAGTTTGAATTCATAAGCTTGAAGAATTCGTTCCCATCTAAATTTGTCACCCTAACTGAATGTATCTACTTAACCACATAAGGACCTTCCTAATTTACTTGAATTTTACTCTCGAGTCTAGAGCTTGTGCTTGAATTGCTATCAATACTAAGTCTTTAGCTTTAATAATATCCATCTTAACCTTTTTGCTAAAGTGTATACCATCCACTTCTTATATATCTATATATGATATAAAGCTGTTAATCTTTTCTCATCAAATAGTGCCAGTTGATCATATTTACTCCTCATCCACTAGTTTTCTGGCATCTTTGCTTTAGGCAAAGCCCATAAGAATTTCATCTACTTTGTACACCAAAGAATAAGGTAACATTCCCTTAAATGATATAACAGTGGTGCGATACAACCACAATACAAAATGTAGGTTTTTTTTTATACTAACCCTTGTATATTTTTACCATTTTAGCTAATATGTTTTAGCATTCTTGTTGGCTGCCTTTATAGTTCCATTTTCTACAGCCTATAGGGTGAGGAATTAAGGTAGACTACACTATACTTTTCAAAATTACTCTAGCTTTTGCTTGAAAATGAACATCATTATTTATCATAACGTGGTGTGGCACACCATCACAACAAATGAGATTCTTTTCTATAAATCCAACCATTTACTATGCTCCTAGTTTCCTAAATGGTATGGCTTCTACCAATTTTAAGAAGTAGTCAATTGCCACTATGATACATCTATGACCCTTAACGAATGTTTACTTTAACTCTTTGATAACATTAATGCCTTTATGATGTAAATGGTTACAACGAAGTCAAATTCTGCAATTCTACTGACAACAAATGATTGAGGCTTCTATAGATATGGCACTTGTGATAACCTCTTGTAATCTTAATATAATCTCACTTTATTGTAGTCTAAAAGTGCCCTAAATTTTAGATTTTCCTTACCAAAGCTACTTTGTTTATATTTGGACCATACACCCCTGCCCGTATTTCTTCCATAACACTTTTGGCTTCTTCCTTTGTTAGGCAACTTAGGTGGATTATGTCTAGCATTTTTTTATAGATCACACCCTCGTAAATGATAAACTATTATGCCAACCTTATGATTGTGTTTATATCCTTCTTATTTACTCCTTCAAGTTAAGCTCTATCTTCCAATACATCTGTACATCATGATATCATGGTCGTTTATCCATTAATACTTGCATTAACTTTTCACTAGTGTAGCAAGATGCTTTTAATTTGACTATGAACAATAGCTTCATTAGCTCCTTTTTTAACCTATCCCAAATGAAAAATAAAGTGGCCAAAGCATCTCCCTTCATATTTTCTTCTTATGAAATGTTATGAAATGTAATTCTCTAAAAGTTTTGAGTCAACACCTTCACATACTCCAGGTATGGCCTTAGTGGCTCTTCCATTAATTCTCATACCTTATTGACTTGAGAGACCACTAACATAAAATCCCCAAAGACTTCTATTGCCTTTACCTTTTTTTGAACCAATGATTCAAGCCTAAATCTCATGCCCCATACTTTGCCATGTTATTGGTTACTCTAAATTCTAGCTTTTTGGCCATTGGTAACAACTCTCCTTCAAGTGAGACAAGGATCACACCAACTCCTACTCCTCTCCTATTTTTGGTCCCATCAAAATATATTTTCCATCTTTAGGCCTCTATTTCCCCTAAATTCTCAATAAGAAGTGCGGGCAATTCTTATTCTCCCTCTATGATGAGCTACTATGCTCAGTATTTGGTGACTACCTTTCCCTTAATAACCTTCTTTATCATATACTTGATGTCAAATTTTATAGAGTATCAACCATTTCACCAGCTTTCTTGCTAAGGATTATGCTTTATATAAGTATTTAATCAATCTAGCATGGAAAATACTTCTATTAAGTAAGCCTAAAAGTAACATTGTGAGTTCTTAATAGTCCAAACCATGGCAAAAAACATCTTCTCAACTTGGTTGTACATTTCTTCATAAGGGAGAAACTTCTTGCTAAGATAGTACACTAGATGATCATTCCCTTCATTATCTTCTAATGCCAACATTGCTCCTAATGGATCTATCCTTAACCATTATGTATAAAATCAATGACTTCCCTGCCATTGACAACTTCAACACTAATGGGTTGGATAAGTATAATTTGATATTTTCAAAAGTCTTTACTATTATTCATTCCACACCACCAACTGATCCTTTCGTAGAAACCTAAAAATGAGTTCATAAATTGGGGTTAGTCTTGTAATAAACCGGTTGATGTATTGAATTTACCCCAAAAATCCACTAACCTCCTTTTTCTATCTTAGGGGCTGGTGTTTCTTGGATGGCTTTAAACTCGTCTAAGTTTATCTCAATCCGTTTTTTGCTCACCATATGGCCTTCATGAGTTTTTAAATTCACCATCATATCATCAATATAGACTTCTACCTCTTTTTATATCAAATCATAGAATAACGTGGTTGTCACATGTTGGTTCGTAGCCTTGACATTCTTTAGCCCAAATGGCATCACTTAGTAGTAGTTTTCCCATTTAATAAAGAAGGCTATCTTGGCCTTGTCTATTATGGCAATAAGGATCTAGTTGTACCTCAAGAAACCATCCATAAAACACATGTGGCGACATTATCCATCAAAACATCAATATGAGGCAATGGGCAACCATTTTTGTGGTAAGCTTTATTTAAGACCCTATAGTCAACACATATCCTTACTTATCTATCCTTCCTGGGTACCGTACTGCATTGGATAACCATTTTGGATGGTCAACTACTTTTAAAAATTTAGCTCTCAATTACTTGGCTACTTTGTCTTTGACCAATTATGCCTATCCTGGCTACAATCGTTTAAACTTCTATTTTATCGATTTCATATGCTGATAAATGGGAATTTTATGCTTGGTAATCTATCGATCAACTCCTGACATATCCTTATAGGTTCATACAAAGACTCGTTGGTACTATCTCAATAGCTGTTAAAATTTCCTCTTTTCTTCTAGTATGCTAGTGCTTGCAATTTGCAAACTTTTAAGATTTTCTTGTATGCCAAGATTAAATGCAGTGGTATACATAGAATTAATATTAAATATGCTTATGAGATAATACATATCATGCATTATAATATTAGAAAAGACATCACACAAGTGGGCGAATACATCATTCATTACTTTGAATTTGGAAAATAATATATCATCATCATCATCCTCAAATAAATTAGTTATAAGACTATCTACAATGTTTGCATTAAGAGGTGCTTTTATAGCCATGACTGAGGTTTGAGTCTTCCCTTGTGTATTGGACTATTCTCCATCTTCTTTATTTATGTCTTTAGAGGAATCTCTTATTATGTGATCTGATCATGGTAGAGTTCTTGATGGCCATTAATGAGCTACTCAATATCTTATTTAGTAATCTTTTCAATACCAGTCATTGCATTAATAACACTTTAAAGCTTTTACCTTATTACATCACTACTTATATCAAATTTTAGGGAGCTTTCCTACAAGGCTATTCTACCTAGCTCATCCTTTTCTTTTCTTGCCTCCTTGAATAATTTACCTTTATCACCTTCAATGGTTGTAACTTTAAAAGAGCTTTCGATCATTTCTTATACATATGTGAGACTAATTCTTATAGGTGTAAATAAACTAAGACAACTTACAAACTGCTCAAGATCAACCTAAGAAATATTCAAAATTAACTAGAAAGAGCTAATGGAAATTCCTAAAATCATCACTCTTTTAAGGACATGTTAGATTAAGCATTGTAACTATCGATTGTCTCTATAGAGATTAAGTCCTCTCTCTCGACTAGTTACTTAAATTTGCAATTTTATTTCATAGAACCATTTTTACATGTGAACTAGAAACACAATCACTCATTTACATATGTTATTCCTTTAAATAATAACAATAGGTTAAGTGGACATCTCTACTCATTAATTAAACTAATGGGATTGATTTTAGGTCTATTTTAGTTTATAGTCTCTCAATCTATATTGAAACACAAATCATATAATTGGTGGCTAAGCAATTACAAAAATTAGGTTAAAAAATCATTCACTTGCAAAAGAACATAATCCTAACATGGACATTAAAATAATAAATCAATCAATCTCTTCCATAGTTACATCAAGGTCCTAAATAAAAGATCTAGGCACTCACATGCCTTTCATATACTATTTAATTAAAACACTACTAAAAAAGATGCTCTCTTAATTTATAATAATTCAATTGGACAATTTTATAAAAGGACTCTTAATTTGTTTTAAAAGGACACATTGCTCTTTATCATTCTTTAAGTGCTCCTATGTGGAACTCTTTCTCTCTCTCTCTCTCTCTCTCTTATGATCCTTAAGTTTTTGTATGCATAGACTACATATATAATTGCCAAAGGCTATATTTACAATCTCCATTTCATGCAAAATAACCATTTATGTGACTACTTCTTTACAAATGTTAATGCTATTCTTAAAGAAATTTCTTTCATTATTACATGCATCTGTTGTATGCTTATGTGCCTGGATGTCTAGCTCATCTATGTTCATATATTGAATTTTATGCATATCACTTGCATTTAAATTTTCAATTATCAAAATTTCATTCTAGCTACCTTTAGATCTTAGATGTCATTTTAGGACTTGGCTTTGTATCTATTTAATAATCTCATCTTTAACTAACTGAACCCACTTTAAATGATCTTTTATTTTTCTTTTTTAAGGGATCATTTTATGTTTTAGTTTGTAAAAGGTACAAACATGTATCAAAAATAAAAGTTGTCATTTGATAGACTATCTAACAGCTCTAATTCAAAAAAGTGTATCTTGTGTTATTTTTATCAATATATTCTATGTGTATCAATAAAAAGACAAAAAATTCCTTGAATTTTTATGTTAAATTTAACATAGTATTTTTTGAATATTATTTAATACTAATAAATTATTTATTAATTAATTATTTAAATTTTATTAACATTATTTATGTCTAATATATTATTTAATTTTTTAATGAAATCTCTATTATGTTCATAATTAATATCTAATATATATATATATATATATATATATATATATATATATTATAAAATTTAAATTATAATTTTTTAAATAATACTTAATGGATGATTATATATATTTTATTTTTAAAAATCTAAACTAATATATATATATATATATATATTAGTAATCATATTTACAAAAAATAATTGATAACAACAATTTTACTAAACACTTAATATCAATAAATAACTAATTACCAATAATTGGTAATTTTTAATCAACAATCAGCAACAAATAAACCAAATAGACAAGTAACCAATGACACTATAACTTTTGCTTTCCAAGTTTCATGTGAGAACAAGTAAGGACTATATGTTGTGTTATTTTTCTATTCATTCTAGACATGAGCATGTAGCTATGCTCTATAATTTTCACTTCATTTTAGGTTGTTATGTATGGTTACCCTTATTGGCAACTTTGATTTTTTTTTTTTTTTTGATAAGGAGAAAAATATCATTACTATGAGAATGATTACAAAGTCAAGGTTATCTCATTACAAAATCTCACTAAGGAAAACCTAATGGGACAAAAAAGAGTTCAACTTAATTACAAGCAATCTCGTAGTTAAAGACTACAACAATTAGCCAAAAACAAGATTATAGAACCATACAGAGGCTTCATCTTTAAGCCAAACACTAAAATTCTCATTACTTTTACCCTCCTTCGCTAGCATGTGTGCCACTATATTACCTATCATAGAGATAGCTTGAAAATAGTTGATGCATTCGGCCAAGGCAAGTGCAATAAGGATTCATTACAACTTCAAGGCCTAATTACAAAAGGAAGAATAAAGAAGTTTAAAGATGCACTTGGAGCTTTTATACAAGGAAAGATATGGAAAGAATTGGCCCAAACAGACCAAGGATTGCGTGAAGCCTAAATGCATGAGGATGGGAGCTTGGACTCTTCAAGTGAAATGCTTAATTTAATCCAATGGAGCCCAATTGATGGAGAGGACCAAAGCCTGACACCAATCTACCATAGTATGGAATTGAGCCCAAATGTTAAAGATCCATGCCAGATTTACTTAGTTGGCATTGTCTTCCTATTACCGTAAGGAATTATCCTCATTGGCTGAATATCAAGTTGCTTTTAGTTAGGATTCTTTAGTTAGTTATTTATTTGTGTAAGAAACCTTGAAATAAGGTGTTTTAATGCTAGAAATTAGCTAGGCTAGATCATGGCAACTGATAGGATTACTTAGGCCAGATGAAGGCAACTAAGAGGATTATTTGCTTTTAATCTTTATGTGAGAGTGAGATTAGTTCTCATAATAGGTTTAGGAGTTGTAAATTTGGCCATAACATGTAAGGCTAAATTAGATAGGGTTTTTTAAGGTTTTCTTAACATTTGTGAAAGGTATTTAAGCCCCTTATTTGGTTATTAATAAGAGAAAAAATGATTTTTTCTTAAACTTTGTGAGATTGATTCTGTTCTTAAGTTTTTGAATGGACTTGGTGAGATTGTTGAGTGAGCTTGATAATTTCACAAAATTAGTTTAATCTAGGTCTTGAATTAATTGGTTAATTTAGGATTGAGATTAACACAACTTAAATCACATATTCTAGGTTGCTAGAATTAAGTTTTCTAGAGATTTAGTTTTGATTTAAGGATTTGAATTCTTATTGATCTTTGAATTATACTTGGGACTTGTGTTCATCAAATGGGTCAGGAGCTAATTCCACATCGTTTGTATTAATAGTGAACCTGGGTAATGACAACATGGGCATTCATATCCATAACCAAATTCCCCACCCTAGTCATAGAAGAGCCTCCTTAGGTCAAGGAAATAACATTACTCATCATATTCAACCTTAATGCCTATAATTTCACAATCTAGAGCTAATTGATGTCCTTTCCTAATGGCAATCATCTCCCCCACCTTAGTAGAAATGCAATACCAATCAACTGTAGACAAAGCTATCATACACTGCTAATAATCATCTTGAATTATTGCTTGAATACTAGCGCAACCTATATTCTTATCAAAAGCAACATCAATATTAAGCTTGAAAGCTCTTTGGCTAGGACAAATCCAACCACCATGCACTCTCAATATGGTATGATGATTCAATATTAATAAGGATGTAACTGTATAGAAATTCTAAATCATAACACAACACCAATCATAGATTAAAGAAACAGGCAATGATGGCTTACCTTAGAGATGACAATTACATTTATACCAAGTCACTCAATAGCAAGTGATAAATATTTCAAACTTCTTACTAGATAAATGATCCTTAACATACATCATACCATCAAGCAAAATAAACATATAGAGGGAGCTAACTATGTCCTTACAAGGAGTATAAGACCAAAGAATATGTGAAAAAGGGCAATGAAATGGAGTATAAGATAAAAGACTATACAATAAAAGGCAATGAAATAAAGCATGCATAGAGTACTTGAATCCATAACGATAATGCCATACTTGGAATCACATGAAATAAAAAACTATACAAAAAAGGGCAATGAAACAAAGCATGCATAGAGCACTCGAATCAATAACCACAATGCTTATACTTGGAATCACATGTAATATGTCAGTTAAGAAGATTGACTTGAGCTGGTATAAGATCCAAGCAAGCTCAATACGTAAAAATCCATGCTTTTAGAGGTAAAAAGATATTCTAAATAAACTTTTATCATCCTAAAAATGACATTGGACTCGATTTGAGCATCCAAAATCACATCCAGCAAAGTGACTTGAAAAGTACTTTTAATAAAGTAATGGCCTCTTTTATCAAAGTGCCAACAATAATTGTTAGAATAAGCAAACCTAGGTTTAAAAATAGGTAGGATGGTACTCATTTCAAAAGGGAGAAAATGAGCCTCCAAAACATCCTTATTCAAAGTACCATAAGGAAGGAGTAAATTTGAAATAAGAGAATCCTCAAGCAAGGATCTAGGTTATGGAACTTTAAAACAATGAGGCACTGGCACCCATGGATCTGAATAAACCCTAATGTTCTACCCATTACCAACTCGAACACACAGTCCTCTATAAACAAGTGCTCTATCCCATATAACTCTGCCATACATAAGAAAAATTGTTACCAATATCCGCTGAAAGAATGAAATTCGCTAGGAAATTACCTACCTTTCAATACTTTAACCACAAGAGACTTTAGTTTATTTATAATTCTTTAGACTTGCTTGCCAACCATAGTCTAATTGAAGAGCTTAAGATTTCTAAAGCCTATTATGCCTATGCTCTTAGGCTTACAAAGCACATGCCAAGACTTTCATTATGTCGCCTAACCATTGTCAAATTAGCCCAACCAAAATTGAGCACACATCCTCCAAAATGCTAATTGGAATGTAAAATCATGTCATAGCATAAGTAGATAAGGACTGAATCACAACTTTGATAACAACCCAAAAATTGAATAGGTCTTCACTATTACCATGCTTTTGAAGTTTACTATTGTGTTTTTGAAGTCAATGTTGTTATGTAAGTTAACATCAAACATATAATAAATACAATGCCAACTCATTCACTTACATCATCAACAAAAATAAATGAATCATTTAAATTTACTTGAATTTTATTCCTTTACTCTCAAAAATATTATTCAATATTCCTTTTTAAAATGTCTCAAAATTCATACTTTCATTAAATAAAAAATATTTATAATCAATTTTTGTTATTTATCCTCATTAATCACTAAACTAAATAAAATATATTTATTTTATTATTATATATAATTAAAAATATAAATAAAAAATACTATAAATTGTGAGTTGATAAAGTATTAAATAAATATACTTTTTAAATAATGTAAAAAATAAAAATAACCTCTTTTGAATAGAAAAATATTTAATTATAAATTATATTGAATAATTTAATATAATAGTAATAAATTCAATTAATTAATAAATAATAATATAATATTAAATAATATAAATATAAAAAATTAAATTCTACAAGTATGTGCTTTCCAGATAGAAAAATAATCAAACTAAATTCCTAAATTTTTTAAAAGCTTGTTTACAACTTCCAAACAAGCCTTTAAATGTACACATCATATTCACTCGAATTATTAGTTAGTAAATACAAAAGAAACTATTGAATAAAAAAGAACAATCATTTATGTAAAAAAAACAATTGATGGGAACCAAACAAGCATTAAGCAAGATGAAGCACTCAAGTATGGTGGTCCAATGACTAGAGCACACATAAAGAAGTTCAAGGATATTTTAGGATAGTCAAGCATGATATCAAGCTTAGGTTGGAGAATCAAAGTACCATATGATTGGAGCTTCATTAGAAGTGTCTGAAGAAAGCACAAGAGCAAAATTATCATTTATGTACCTTATTATCATATTTTGATCCTCACAATGAAAAATTCATGTCAAACTCTATAAGTGAAGCAATTTGCACTCAAAATGCATAAAAATGATTCTAGAAGCAACAAAACAAATTATAATTATAAGTAATATGAAATGTTCTTAAAAGCTAAGAATTATAAGATTAAAGTAAATCTTATAAGCTTTGATTGGAAATTTCTTTTTTTATGGACGTTCTCTTATTTTTTTCTGATTTCGTTCTTTATTTAAGCTAATAGACTAAGTTTAACATTACAAGTCGAGTAAAGACCTTTTGATCACTTTGAAAAGTGTGTGATTATATTAGTGGAGATTGATTAAATGTTTTTGCTTATAAAATGTGATAATTCTTACTTAAGAAATAAAAGGATTACATGTTGATGCTTTTTCTAAAGTGCATAAAGTTAAAAGGTGTATTGTAACTTTTGTATGTATAACTTTGGTAGTTCATGCGAATATATTAATTCATGAGCTTTGAGATAGGAATTCAAGCATTTGAAGTAATTATATGTAATAATGATGTTATTTTATTCTAAAGACTATTTTGAGATTCATTGATTTAAACTGAATTATGATTTTTATAAATGTATTTCTTGTGTTTAGTTTTCTTTGCTTAAGGGAAAGTAATAATTCAAGTTTAAAGGTATTTGATAGGTGCATTTTGCACAAATTATTTGCCTTTAATTCTTAAGTTAATTTATTATTATCAAGTTTTTTATAGTTTTTTTTTACGAATTTTTCATTACTTTTGTGTTGTGGTGTTTTAGGTTAACTTCCTAGTGAGAAATGCATAAACATAAGTTAAATTCAGCTTCAATTGTGAGAGAAGGCTACAAATCAAGTCGATTTTGAGAGATGCATGTATTGTGAAAGATAAATTTAAGCATAAAATTTTTCAAAATATTAGATATATATGTATAATTTACTACAAATGAAACCTACTTTCATTTGGATAGAGGAATAAGGAGAAATTACAAAAATATTGAAGCATATTTAAAAGCTAATAGCTAATGGAGTAATAAAACATTTTGAGTCCAATCAAGATGAGCATGATAGAATTATAGGCTAGACAAAACTACGAAGTTATAGACCACATCTTCAAGTTTACAAAATAAAAAAGATCATAAAAATTGGAGTTATGTGGCTTCATATATCATTCTTGAGAGTTGATGTTACTGCACAAGATGGTATGCATGGCTTGTATCCTAGGCATTCAACCTCTACTAGAAAGTCGCTTCCTTAAGGAAGTTTGCACTTATTGATCCACAAACTCAATTTAGGATGTGCAATATAAAAATAGAGATGCACTACCTACATCTAGGCCATACAAGGCAAAATCTACAATTTATGACTTGGATTGCGGTTATGCTTACTTGAAAACTTCATTTTTTGATTTCTAAGTTTCCTATTCAATTTTTCACCTTATTTAGGTATGTAAGATCACTACATATGAAGCCTTTAGGCTAAAAACTATTTAAGAATAAAAACATTAGTGACATCAAAAGCAAGATCAAATAAGGATTATTCAGTGTACTAATTGAGCATTCAAAGAAGATCAAGGGTGTTTTTATAATAAATTGTTAGGAGTAGTTCTAAGCTCTTGTGTTCTAATTCTTTTAGCAATCAATATGATTATGTTTTCTTCATTTATTTCTAATTCTTTGATTATTATGATGATGAATAAAACTTGTTAGTTCTAAGATTAGGTAGTGTCCCACCATATGTTATGAATATAATATGAGCTTGTGGTGATTAATGTTATGTAATATTGATTTAATGTTTGTATGCTTTACTTTTTGCATGATTGATGAACTCTTTTATGTCGATCTAAGGTACTATGTTAAGTAGTAAAAATAGAAACATGGTATTAGTTTATAAATAATGAACTTAAGAATTTATAACTTAGATATAAGCATAATCTCAGTGAGATGCATGTGTAATTGCCAAAGAACTTAATGAATTGTTATTAATCTTTATGATCACAAAATAGATGTAAGTTAATAAGAGTATAACTAATATAGCTTAAATGAGAAGGGAGTAGGTACCTTTGGTTGATTCATCTTTAAGATTTAACCATATTCATGATCAATATGAATTTATATTTACAAACATGGTATGTTAATATGGTGAACCTCAACTCCTTAGAATTTTTTTTATCCTATAAGAATTCCTTTAGGATAAGTGATGTCGATCTTAAGAATTGTTTTGCCATACTCGAAAGGGTTTTAAGTTGTAGGAATCACTGACAAGTGGATAGACACCAAGGTCACAAGCATCATGTAGAAGATGAACTTTCTCCTAAGGTAAGGACTTAAGAAAGATATCATGGGTGTTTCTGAATTTCCAAATATTCTAACTTAATCCATGCGAATAGGGTTAAGGTATCAAAAAGAAAGAGAAAAAAGAGATAAGTGTAAAATTAAGGACCCTAAAGGGCCATTGTCAAAATACTTTGTAAAGGAAGGTGAAGCAATAAAAGAGAAAGAGGAAGAAGATAAGACCAATTTGGATTTCATATATGATATAGAGAATGTCTTCTCTAGAAAGGTATAAATCATCACATATAAGTCTTAAATGGGAGAATACTTAGAGACACCTAAGAAGAAGAATTAGAAGCTCAAGGATATTGCTAAGGAAGAAGCAGAGGAGGGCCTTAGTTTTCAAGTTAAGGGAAGAAGAAGAGTAAGACCCCATCAAGATCATAAATAATCACATATAAGTCTTAAATGGGAGAATACTTAAAGACACCTAAGAATAAGAATTAGAAGCTCAAGGATATTACTAGGGAAGAAGTATGAGAGGCCCTAGTTTTCAGGTTGAGGGAAGAAAAAGAGTAGGACCCCATCTAGATCATGTAAAGGTCATGGGATAATTGGCCCTGAGAGGGGAAGGAAGACCTTGAAGAGAAGATGAGCGGGTTGGCTATTGAAAAACAGCCTAGCCATCATGATTAAGGGGCCAAATGAGTTAGGAAGCATCACATAAGGTAAATACTTAAGGATCAGTAAGGGTGTAATCGAGCTGAGTTGAGTCATAACCCCGCCAAGCACAAGCTCGAGCTCAATTTTAAAACTCAAAACTCAAACTCGATCGAGTTTCAATTTTTAAGCTTGAACTTGACTCGATTAGACTATTTATTTATATAATTTTTTTTGCAAATCTTATAAATTAAAATTTTAGTTTGAATAAACTTTATTAGATATAAATTGATCAAGCTCGATTGGGTAATATTGTAAATATGATATATTCAAAAGATAAATTAATAAAATTACTTAATATTACTTAAGTTCGATTAGGCTTACGAGCCTCTCAAACCAAGTATTTTGACACTTGAATTTGACTTGCTTGATTACTTAAGTAACTTCAGTTTGAGCTCAATTCGATTACTTGTATTTTCATTAGACTACTAGAGCTTCATAATTATCTTAGGATTTATTTTAGTTATTTTATTTAATTAGGAACATTAGTTAGGGTTTTACGAGGATTAGAACTCCTCTTGGTCAAATACTAAGAAATATTCCTAGTTTATTCTTTTCCTTTTCTAATTAGGATTTAGATAATTCTAGTCTTCTAATGCCGATATGAAGCCTCAAACTATGCACCCATCATTACTATTCAATAATATTCCTTTTTTGTAAGGTTTAATTATTTTCTTTTATTCTTAAAAGAACTTTAATGAATTTATCAGGTGAATACTTGACACATTCAAACTTAATTTAATTTAAATTTAAATTTGACTTAATTAATTTTAGATTTGTAAGTTTCTTAGATACGGATTAATTAAGAGTCATGTTGAGAATTAGAGTTTTCTTTACTTAGTGTTTGATTGGCAAAAACATTGAAATTGCATACAGATTTGGTACAAGTTAATCTCGTTCATATCAATGGCCATCTGTTACGCAAATGCACCACAGGAAACTGCTTAAAAGATTAGGGGCTACATTAAGCAATGGCTACCAAAATCTGCAAGCAGAATAATAAGAAACTGAAACATACTAACATAAGCCATCGTATCAAGTTTCTAGGACCAAACTAAAGCACTTACCTTCATACAGAATAGTGAAATATATCACACCATTTAACATATCTAAAATCCTAGCTTAAAAAATTAATATAGATGCCAGTATGATCTTAGCTTGGTCTTTAACTTGCATTACAATTCCAGCTTCCACTGCCTAGTTTAAGAATTAGACTTCCATTGTAACGGCCAAAAGTTGTGGTCGTTTGCTCAAGTAAAAGTTATGTCACACTAGGCATCCTCAATATGAAAACTGTTGCTAAAGTACAGCAAATTGCAAATTGATGAATTGAAAAGTACTATGAGACTCATATTTCAATGAGATTCTGCTTAGATAATTGAATACAATGAAATTCAGTAAAAATGAAATAATGGGATGGAAAAATGTAGATTTCATAGGCAAGCAACTTGTCTTAACTAAACTCAAATAAACTAGCATCTGCAAAACTGTTGCAGGTACTTATCAAGTATGTCTTTCAAGGAACTTCTCTATCAAGACTGAGAAAGTAGCAAACCCAGCACAACCAACACATGCTGCTTTTGGACCACCTAGAAAGAACAATACACAACAGTAGACAGTCGATACATAAGATACTGCAAGGTTCAGATAAACAAATTAAATAAAATAGAATTTGCATGTGTTGAATTGACTTAATAGTTCAGAGAACATATGTTTGGTTTCTTTTCCATGATGACTAACACAAGCATTAGAGAAGATAAAGCAGCTCAGGAATGACAAGATCACATTACAAATATGGTTAAAAGAGAAATGGAAAACACAAAAGTCAATGCTTGAATCCATCCCACATTTGAACATCCAATTCCTAAAATTCAAGGCACCATTTATTTCAAAATGTTTTACTTTCATTCTTAAAGGGTAGGCTGGCAACAAGATCCAAGTGTTCAATAGGACCAATATGTTTTTGCATGTTAAGTTGCTAGTTAGGAATAAGACTGAGCCAAGGAGCACAACTGCAATTTTAAATCATCTATACATGCTACATCTATTTAAGGAGCACATGTCAACCGACTGGATACTGTAATCAAGGAAAAATGGGTGAAGCAAATAGGTTTGCAGTGACTACTGTAATAATGCATGAAATAACTTTAATACAACTATAAAGAATTGGTTTTAGCATGTTAAATTTCCAGTTAGAAAAAAATTAAAAAATAAACAAATTTTGTTTCATGAGCAAAGAGTTTCACTAGAGTTTCATGATCTCTCCCCTAGCACCATTTGAGGTTTAAATTACTAACTGAATAGTTCAAAGACACCAAAAATGGAAAAAGCTCTCCCTTTTGATAGATAGAAACACAATTACTCAGGAGATGCCAATAGCAATTGGCATTCGACATCTTTGAATTTCTCCCTTTTACATGGTTTGACAAAATCAATAAGCCAAATAAATCTTCAGCCTTCAAATTGCACCCCTGTTATCTTTTGTAGTATTTACTGCACAATCTCATTTTAACTTTGAATGAAGACCTTCAAGAAACTATATTTATATAATTTATAAAAATAAAAAATTAATTCATTAATCAATAATGAGGATACAAAATAAGGTTAACCAACACAACCGTTCCACTCTTCTGGCCGAGCCCCAAACATCATAGGGAATCTTCAGCAAGTAAAGAAATAAGTATGACAAAATATCAGTGAACCTATTTGTCTCTGCCATTCAACTATCAGTGAAAAATTGAGTGGACAAGAAAAAAAGACCAAAGCAGAACAAGATAACAAAAATTTGACTCATGTTTTCCTTTTTAATTCTTCATCGAGCTAACAATTAAATTATATCATCTCATCATTCCAGCACAATGCTTAGTATTTTCCTGAACTTTTCCTCTAGTTGCCTAACAAGTTCTTTCATATTGCACTAGGAAGCAAAAATAGTTCAGAACCACAAAACCAGAGTGGTCAAGTTTTCCCAAAACCAAGATACTGCACAAAGCATAAGAATTAGAAGTCAGACAAAAGTTTAGGCGTGAATCAGGTGATAGTTGAGTGTGATAGTTTGGGTGTCATTCAAGCTGTTGCCCAACCTATCCTGCAAGCTAATTAACTTGGTTCTGTTAATTTGGAAATAAAGCAGACCTTAGGACCATTCTTGAATGTTTATATTGTTTGTGCTCCTAGGACTGTCAATAGGCACACCAAAGCCAAAAAAGCTCATAGTCTTGTTGAGTTTGAGTTTAGGTGGTTTGAAGTAATTCCAGATTTTGTTGTCTGTTTTGGACCTTCTTTTAGCTTTTTAATATAGCAGGTCCTTTTTCCTCAAAAAAGAAAAAAAAAAAAAAATTAGATGTCAGATATAAAATAGACTTCCTAAAACCATGGCTATACTACTGCTACTCCATTGGTGTAATTTCTCGAAAATTTAATCTGAAATCTAAGATAAAAATTATGAACAATCAAAAATATCAACCAACCTTCTCATAACGACAGAGGTTTAGAGAACATTGTAAGTTTAAACACTGCATGAGGCTCTAACTATAGATGTGGAAGAAACTAACTAGATTATTAAAACTTCCAATTTCTTTCTCTCGAGAGTATTTCTCATAATCAATTGGTAACAAATAAAATGGTAGGTTAGAGTTCTAGTAATTCAATATGAGTACATAATCATGTGTAATGTGCCTTCAATGGTACTAAGAGATCAACTATATTATTATCAGTGCATTATGAAAGATTACATAGTGCAATAAAGAAAATGAGTTCAAAGAGGATAGGAAATCAAGAGGTCAATTTGTTTCTTTATACTCCAGAAATATCCTTTTTAATCTAGATGGACAAAAGAATTGATACGGTCCCCTTCACTGCCACCTCCCCCAACCCAACTACCCCAACCAAAAAATCTATATCCTTATTCATGAGTTTTACGCAAGCTTTGCAAGAAATAAATAATGGATCCAGTAAGAAAGCTCCATATCTGACTACAATTCTCAAAATGAATGCTCTTCATACATAGGACATTGAAACAAAGAAAAAAGTTACCTCTTGCAGACATTGAACCTCCAGTTACACACCCAGCAACAACTGTATTTGTAACATCATGTTTTGCCCGTGCCTTTGAACAAACAACACAATTTAAGTTCCCATAGCAAAGATTTAAATCCACAATTACATATAATAATAATCTTTCAGATGCTCATTCTCCACGCTACCTTTTCAACAATACACTCAGCAGCTGAGAAAATCAATCCCATAACTGCAAATGCTTTACAAGAACTCCAACTTCTCCGTCCCATTTGCTTAGCAGCATAAATGAACTGTTGCCTTGCAGTCATCTCATCTTGCATCAATGGATTATCCAATGCACCTAGAAACAGGCCCATGAACAACCCCAGCCCACCTCCTACAGACATTGCATAACACAATAACAAATAAATCAAATATCCAAGGACCCAAAAATAAAACAATAACTAAATACAAAAAAGAGCTTGCATATTTGCTGAGATGCCAATGAAGAAGCAAATGCAGGAACGTTTAGACCTAAACTTTATTATACATCAATATTAGAGAATATTATGTCAATTTGCTAACTGAGATATGTCAAAATGATTTTTACCTTCTTCTTAAGCCCATCTTCCCCATCACAATTTTTGGCAACTAAGATATCAAACTTCTTGTACCTTCTTCATAAGTCTATAATCTGCATTTATCATCTCTTTCACACACCTAACCACGCACTCACATATTTCAAATTCTCCATGCGGCAACCCAAACAAATAAGAATAGTAAACAAAATGATCAATAATTTAAGAAATTTGCTTTCCATTTTTTTTTCTTTTTTAAACTTGGGAGTTAAACAAAGGTAACCTGTTCTTTATTGGAAAGTAAAACCAAATAACAGAAGCTTATGTAGCCATAATTTGGAGAAGACAAAAACTCACTTAAAGTTAAAAGAACAAATTGATTGAGTTCAATCATATCAATCATTTCACCAGAAAGTCATAGGCACCTTAAGAGGGAGAATGAAGATAGGACACTTCAAATTTCTCACTCTATACTTTCCCTAATTAGTATGAAAGAGAAGGCAAAGCTAGAACTAAGAATCCTCTTTCTTAAACTTTAATATGAAAGCAACTCAACATGCAATAAATTATAAATTAAGAAAACCATAGTTATAAAGTAGCTGAAATCTAAAAAGAGAGTACCGTAATCTCACCCATTACTCCACTGGCAACACTGCGAAAAGCACAGTTGTTCCAGACCTCTTGGGCACGAATCTCTTCCATTGTAGGCATTCTATGCTTAATCTTGGGCACCTCAGGCTCAGGTTCTTTGGAGCTCGAAGTACCAGCATTAGATTCAACCCCAGATGTAGTAGCCATTGACACTCAACTAGTGCACCAAACAGAGAATCACTACGGAGCCGAAAACAAAGGCAAATTTCAATAATATAACACAGATTATAACAAGTTAATTTCTTTCCATCACCAATATTTATTTTTACCTTAGCTGTGAGAATGATTTCAACTGAAGAGAGGGTAATTGAGATTGATAAAGTTATATGATTGGACAGAAATTGAAGCAAGCAATACTTTTTTTTTAAAAAAAAAAAAAGAAGAAAAGATCACGTGCATATAAGGTAACGATCGATTGGATTGGATGAATGAAAATAGCATATGAGCACATAGGAAGTGGAGGCTGTGATAAACTGATCCGGCCGCTCAAGCTGTCAAAACGTTCAAGCCAAACTTGACAACCACGCGTTTTCCTTAGGGCCGGTTAACTGTAATAATAACAAAATAATGGCCGAAATCCCAATTCACACCAGTACTTTTTTGAGACATTCAATTAGATCCGAAATTAAAATTTGAGTCTAAAGAAATTGTAATTTTGTTTTTGTCTCAATCAAATCAATTTCTTTAGAAAAAATTGATCTTCACTTTTTTAAGCTATAGATGAATTTCTACGGTGAAGCATACGATATGATCTTGTAGTGTATAATTTTAAACTATATTATAATTTATTAATTATTTGTGATAATTGTATAAAAAATAAAAATCATTAAAAAATAAATTGCACTATTTAATTAAATTATTACTTAAATATTTAAAATTATACTAATTATAGAATTGTGATATAATAGTATAGATGACATTATGATATTCGCTTTTTCTTAACATAATTCTTAAAAAAAAAAAATCATTCACTCTCTCATTATTGCTTTTTTCATTTCTCTCACCTTTAGTTAAACAAAATGATTGAGATTCATCATTATTTTAATTGAGAAAATTAATCACAAATTTTAGTCTCTTCAAATAGATTTTTCATCCCATTTCATAATGTAGCATAAAACCAATAATATCTTACAAAAATGGGTGGGAGTGTGCATTGGTCGATCGGTTCATTTTTTGAAAATCACTAAGACTAAATTGAAATTCAATCATTTGAACAATTAAAGGATCGAAAATCGGATTAAAGTACAAAAAGGATCAGACTGAATCAGATTGAAAATTTAATTTGATTCTTACTTCGGCTCTACTAGTGCAATTAGGAAGATCTCTCTCACCTAGTCAATAGTACCTCATTCATTCCTAGAACTTATTCCATGTCAGGAAATAACAAGAAAGTAAGAAAAAACGGGATAGGTAGATAAGTGAAGCGGCTTATCTTTCATTCCAATATTGACTGCGACTTCATCTGAATCTTGATCTTATCCATAAATTGGGATCAACCACTCATTTGGAGTATGTCACTTGGTTTGATTTTGCATGGCTGATGAAAGATCTTATATTTATGATCATCTTTCTTGAGCCAAAAGAGAAGCTTAGCTCTAGTAGTCGAGCCCTATCTAAGTAAGGTAAGTGGTTGGTGAACATGGTATTTTCCAACAAAAATCGTGGAAGTTTACATCGACTACATGTTTGTCAAAAGCCTACACCGACAAGATCGCATCAAAGACCATTGTCTATACAAACGATTGAAAAATAAAAGTCTTAGATCAGGCTCAACCAAACAAAATGGTGCATTCGGGGTCACATCGAGAACATTCTCCTGGTTTATCGAGTAAACCAAAGGTGAATCAAAGCCAAGCTGGATTTGATTAAGCTTAAAGGTAGTGATTCTTATGCATCTATTTAAAAAGTAAGCAAAGATAGCCATAGAGTTCTTCTTTGGCTTCACCTTTACTCTTTACGAAAACCTTAAGAAGCATCCTAAAAGAACATTAATTATTGTGTTAAGAAAATTCCTCATCTAGTAAAGAAATAACAAAACTCAAATTAAGGGCTAGTATTAAAATAATACTTCTTTTTGGCGAACAATCCTGAAACAAGGGCTTTAAGGTCAACTACGAAGAAAGAAGTGACCCGCTAGATTCAAACAGGTATATAGAAAAGTGGAATCAGCTCAAAATTTCCCTAAATTTTTGTCTCTTCCATTATTCAACAACAGACTAGTTCCATTATATTGATCATCTAATTGAAATGTCTATCGTGATAAACAATCATTTAAGCTTATCTATAGTGTGAATCTATAAGCTAAGGAAATTAAGAGATTCAACAAAAAACGTCCTCTCTAATTGACTTCATCAAGAGATCCCTATGATACAGGCCATCTCGATTCTATTTAGTTCTGTATTTTTTACTCAATTTGGTTTAGTTATGTTTCGATTCTAAATTTAAATCCATTTTTTCAAATTTCATAATTATAATACTTTTAATCCATTTTATTATATAAATTATCCTTTTAAATATTATAAAATATATTATAATATAAAAAATATCATTATATATATATATATATACACACACACACACGCCATTCCTAAATTATTTTTCGGTTTGGTTCTAGTCAGTCCCAATAAAAAAGCTCTAAAAATTTTTAATTTTTGATACAATTCAATTAAGTTTTATCAAGCACCATACTCAGCCATGCACCACAAGAAATATATACCAACAAAAAATTTTATCAGTAATATTAGTTTAATAGACTTAGCGTTGATCGATAAGTAAATACCGATGAAAATTTTATCTGTTCACAAACTTGTAATGATCATTTTCATTTACAAACCATGACATTCATGTCTAAAAATACATATAGATTTATTCATCATATATACACAATCCAACATGTATTTAATGTACATATAAGTTAATTGATGTTCAAGGCTAGTGATCATAAATTGATTCCTATCTAGATATATGTACATAACACAAGGAGAGAGAAAATTATAATTCAGCTAACAACCTGTGGTCCATGTGTCTCTATGCACCAAAGTATCCAAACCCTATGCTTCAGTATCTGAAAAATATAATTATGATTTGGTGAATCACGACTCAATGAATAAAAATAATAATCAAATTTTTATGTCACAACCAACAATCAAATATCATCAGGATACATTACAAATATAAGAATTGACTATGCAAGTGCAAATGCAATAGATTGATTTTTGTTGTGACCTTGCAAGGCAAACACTGTTCTCGAAAATTCATGTGATTCAAGTGACATTTGATTTTGTTGGCGAACATATAGCAAGTGAATCATTTGATTAATAACATCTGCCAATAAGACATAATGGTCCCTTTTTCAAGTGATTTGCAAGTGTTTGACAAGTTGGTCACAACATCCTTTTAGTTTCATATGTAAGTGTTCAATCACAATGATATACCAATTAATCATTAAGAGCATATAATTCTCATTTGACTGGTATTCACATGTAAAATGTAACAATTCAATCACATATACATGTAATAGAACATAATCATATCATAAAATTATCACACATATACATTAGAATCTAATTATGGTTTTTACTCATCTTTTGATGTAAATAACATTTATGGTAGGTTTGGTTCTCTCTCTAGAGCTTCCTCAAAGTGTTGATATCCTAACATTTGATACATATATGGTTATAAGTATGTCAACATGATTATGAATGCTTGGTATGCAACTATGGCATGATCCATGCAAGTGGTTTATGCATATTTTCCTTATAGGGCAGTTTGACCTTGCTATACTCTCACAACAATAACTTTTGATATACTTATCCAAATGACTTGATTCTTTTTATCAAATAAACTAGACACATAATGATATAACACAGTCAAATTTCAAGTCAATATAAGATATATGAAAAATGTGGTGAATTTTTGAATTTTACCCTGTTTCAATATCATCTTAGTCTGAGTAGGTCTTACGATCTTGGGTGTATCTCAAATTTTACAAATCAAATTGCAAAAATGATTTACCATAAGTTACATAACACATAAAGGAACATCTTTTTATGTTTTACTCATTGACTAATTTAGTCTATAAATTCACAAAAATAAATGACTAATCTCAGGGTGATCAGGTATTCAATATGTTGACAATTAGTCATGATAAAGTGATAATATCTCATCAACCAAGATAAATTTGGAAAAAATAGTTTATAGGAATGTAGATAAGACATAAATATACAACTTTAAATTTTAACACATCAAAAAATTTCAATTTTATGGACATCAAATTCTTGGAAAATAGAATTATAAGACTGATGAGGTTTCATCGGATTCAGGGTCAGCCACAATCAATGAGTTATATTTCTTTCCACATAACAAATCAATCAAAATTGTTTTACAAGTATTTATAAGGGATATAGCCCTACAAATTTCATGTTTTGCACTTTGTCTAAATCAGAACATAAAGTTATCAAAACATAAAATAGCCAGACTGAAGAGATTTTAGTTAGTTGTGAACCAACCATAATGAAGGAGCCATATCTCCTCACGCACACCAAATTAAGTAAAACTGTTTTACATGCATATATATGGGGTATAAAGCTACAACTTTTATATTTTACACTTTCTCTAATTTCTCTTCTAGGGTTATAAAATCGTGAGTACAAAATCTGCTCTAATGATAAAACCAACACAATCAGCTTTTGTTTCTTTTAAGCTTCAAACTCCATACATGAGCTCCACCTCAAATTACTCCATAATTCTTAATAACCATGCATGATTAGCATGTAATGAGGGAGTAATTTCATGGGGGAAAAAGATAAATTAACTTACCTATTTTCTTAGAATCAGAAAAGTTTAGGATTTCTTCTTAGGCATCTCTCTCTTCTCCCTCTCCTCCTTATTCTTCTTCTTCCTTTCTTTCTTTGCTACTTAGCTCTCTCTTTCTTCTATTGCCCCTCATGTTTATCCTTTATATCCTATTCTTAAAGGATGAAAAATTCAACTTTTAAACCTATTTAATAAGACAAAATCATGACATCTCATTTTCATTGGTTGGAAGTTCACTTTTCCTCTTTTAGTCACTCTTCTTCACACCTTCATCACCTTCATCCATCTCTTAATCCTTATTTGCTCCTTATACTTTTAAATAAGCTCTTAAACACCATTATTTATGATGTTAAAACATGCACACAACATAAGATAATTTGCCATGTAACTATACAAACATTACATATATGTTCAAATGTCCCAAATGCAATGGTGCAAGTGTCATCGTCTTGCTTATCCAATTCACATATCTAAATGATCATTTATCCAATGCTTTTATGTTCATGTAGGAATGCAAATCATTTATGCAATGAGTAGGTTCATGAGAGAATGCCAATGAATGTGGATAGAGATGTTATAAAACTTAATGATGAAATATCGGCCAGTAGTTAAGCACAAAAATTTGACTACATTATCGATGAAATTTCTTATCAGCAATTTCATTGGTAAATTAAATATGAATATTATATTATTTTAAAAATTCCATCGTTATCCATCGATATGTATTTTATTTTTTTAGCTTTCCGTCGGTGATCCATTGGCAGATTTTCAAGGGTTTTTTTAAAATACTATAATATTTTATACTATTTATAATATTAATATTTATAATATTTATTATATGAATATTAATATTAATATTTTTAATATTATTTTTATAATATTAATTTGATACTAGTTTAAATATTTTATAATATTAATTAATTTTATAATATTAATTTGATACTATTAATATTTTACACTATTTACATATTAATTTTATAAAAAATTTAATAATAACAAAAACACACACACATGCACACACACATTTGAATATATACATATATACATAAAAATGTCAATGTTTGATACAAATAAACTATAAAACTAATCAGCTGCTACATCTTTTGGATCAACAGAAAAATCATCAGCGATATTGGAGGGATACGGATCAAATGTAGGAGGAGAAGTAGTTATAGAAGCAAGAGTAGCAACAACAACCATAATAGTAGTTAATGGCTGAGAAGGAGGCTGAACGGGTGGCATAGACATATGTAGATGAGAAGGAAGAGGTATCCCAGTCTATTAGGACACGATATGAAGCCATTCATCCATAGCTCGCATCCGTGAATCGACAGAGTGGATGTGGGCGTGATAGGATATGATCCTCTCATCTACTCTCCTTTTGACCTCTCATTGCATGTCATCGACAGAAGGTAATGGAGTTGAAGAAGAGTTGGCACCTAAGGACTTGTCATAGAAACGAGGGGCCTGATCACCCGTACTATAGATTCGACCCTTCACCTAACTCCCCATTGCCATCAGGAAAACCTCGTGCTTGTTGACTTGATGAGGCTCAGTAGTTCTTAAAGGTGGTTGAGACAGCTGCTCATGATGTCCGAAAATACTATCCTGCATCTTTTAAAATATTAGTTATATAACTATTAATTAATGAAAATAATAAAATATAAAAAAAGTAAATCATGACTTACATTAACTGTCCTGGACCGTGCATCAATGAAGGTCTCTATGTCATGTTATTTCGTGTGTGTCTACATGAAGACATTGACAAGATAAACCTCCCATCCCAACTGTAGATAAACCTCCCATCCAACTGTCAAGCCTGTTATGAAGGAAATAAAAAGAAGAAATAAAAATAAAAATTTTAAACGAGTAAAATAAATAGTAATTCATAAATGTGGAATATTTTCTTATAAGTCGTCTGGCATGCTCAAAGTAGGCGATAGACTCCCTTGTGTGCCTAGATGTACCTGAGCCATGGCCTCCTTTCTAAGTCTTTTTGTTCAGGCTGGCCTAGCAAGACATAACTTAAGCATGTGTAAAACTCCACCGAGTCTGTCAATAGTCCTAGGCCTTATTAGGCACCTAGGTCTCCTTACCCTTATGCTTCAAATCATGAAGCATATCCTTATACCTTAAAGCAACCTTCTTAAAGAAGTTGTTTGGACCAAGGCATTGATTGTCTAGTCTCACTAAAACTGCTTATGTTTGAACAATAAACACAAAAAAAAAACTAAATAATTAAAACTTATTTTTAAAAGTATTTAACTTAGAGTTATACATGTTACTTACCTTGAATTCCTCCTAGTAGAAGGTCTTCATAGATTGTAGGACCTTCTTCTGGGTGTAGCCATCATGATGAAACTTTTGTTTGAAGATCTTCCGGTATGCACGGGAGCATCTATTAGGAGGATACAAACTGCATAAAATTGAAAATAAAAATTAGTTAGTGTTACAACTAATAAGATAAAAAATAAGAAAATATAAAAAAATAATTATTACATACCTCTCGTGCTATAAAAAAATATAAGGTTGTAGCACAGGCGCATGAATTATATATGCCAAATCCTAATCTATCAACGTAGATGGAGTTGAAGGAAGATCTTGAGTAAGGGTTGAAGTTGAAGGAGGAGTCGGCGTTGAGGAAAGTCTGGGCATCAATGCTGACATATTGGTGGCTAAAAGTGGCGGCATAGGTGGCTTGCAATCCCAAGCACGTCCTCTACCTGGCATGCCACTTCGGGACAGTGTACCTAAATCGTTAGGCATACAACGTGTCATTTGATATATATATATATATATATATATATATATATA